>BOPP01000409.1:126583-137494 GCA_017312745.1 Gryllus bimaculatus
TACGAGTACGAATTTGCGGTTTCATGAGTCCGCATCCAATTCTTTGTAGACCGAATGACTTGACTCCCTTTCCGCACGGCGCTGCATTTTCCATATCTGCGTTGTCGGAGTACACCACCGCTCAGAAGCGACCACTTCAGACTGCCTTCGTCGGGCGTTTTGCTAGTTTCCCCCAACGCGCAGCCTTCGCTTCGGTTCTCATCCTCACTCTTGTCTTATTCACTATGAGACGTGTATGTAAGAATAAAGAATTATGCGTGTATTATGTCGTTTTTACATGGACGGGGAAAATTAAACATCTATAAGACACTATGGGCAGGCGACGTTATCTATGGGCAGGCGATTATCTCCCAGGGGTCCAGCAAATATATTTAGGGGGAAACTGTAATGTGGTGAATTATGACATGAGATGCGAAAGCCGGCGCATTGTTTCAAAAGTGAAAACCTTTAAAATGTGCAGAATGTTATGTTAAATGTTTTAAAGCAAAATCAGAAGATATTGTTTGTGTGTTCGAATTATTGTTCTAGCTGATGTTGCCTTCACACTTTCTGTGCCACTTCAGCTCGTGCGCCAGTCTCAGCATCAAAGGCTGTGGACCAACCATCTGGTCGACGCGAATGGAAGCGGATAGCAACTGCAATATACGCCCTTCGGCATTCGTTGCCAGCCACAGTACCTCTTCTGGGCGTTGCGATTCAAATGGACGGCCCGCAATCCTCTTCAATGCCAATTGCAGCGTCGAATTGAGTCTTGTAAAATATGATGTGCTCTGTGTTTCGCCCAGAATATCTCTTTTCCTGAATGGCGTTGCATTAAAGTAGATTGGTGGTCCATTGAATTCTCTTTGGCTATTTCATGACTTTCGGAGAAACCCTGAAATGTCATTTCCCTTTCATATTTCATCAAATACCATTCACTATTGTTCCAAGTTTTAAAATGGCCTTTCAACGTTCCTGTTTCTTTGTAAAAGAACTGATTAATACTGGAGATCAATAGTATGAATGAAATCAACAATCGGTGGGAACTATTCCAATTCCAAGTATTGACGTCCCTAACACGTAATCCATTGATACTAAAAATATTGGGGTGTAAAAGTTATAGATTATGAATTCAAAATCACTGAAGTGCCCACGGTACGATTCATGTTACGAATGTAGCAGCCAATGCGGTTGGTTCCAATATCCAACTTCCGGACTTGAGACTCAGGTCGTTCCAGAATATGGATTATTGCGACACCTTTCCCCGGAGATTTCTCTCAATTCTTCCATTGTAGTACTTATCAGTCATCGCATGTGGCATTAAGTCATCATACCTCATCGAGAATACCGAGATATCCGGCGACTCCGGTGTTGGGAGGGAAACACTGGCTTCAGAATATTTGTCTCTCAGCAGCAAATATTCTTATTTAAGCGTTGCGATGAATGAATATACTTTTTCACTGAGGAATAGTAAAGGTCTTTCTCAAATACACTGAAACGTTTGAAACGATTTGTATGTATTAAATATTATTATTGAAAACGAAAAATATGCTTCAAAGTCTTCCACTACATTTTTGAATGATACAATAATTTTCATTCAAAGAGTGACGGGTGAAGGGTAAGCGGAAGGAAGGGAAGGGGGAGAGAGAGTGAGAGGGAGGGAGGAAGGAAGGAAGGAATAGGAAGAGAAACAAAAGTGAAAGAGTGCGGAGGAAAGAGGAGTTGCCCATGACGTACGGCAGCAAATAAACCTCCCGAGAGAGAGAGAAAGAGAGAGAGAGAGAGAGAGAGAGAGAGAGAGAGAAAGAGAGAGAGAGAGAGAGAGAGAGCGCCTCGACAGGAGCTTCATCGACGTTCTCCTGCGTTATCGCCGGAGGGCCATTACGTAATCGGGGAACGTTCGCACTTGGAAGAGCAACCATCAATCTTCCCCCTCGAAGTCCAGTGCGCGCCCGGGGCGGAAAGGGGCAAGGGGCGAAGATCGGTTGCCCTCCGAAGGAAGCTTCGCGTCGAGTGCGCGCTATCACACTGCTAATTATCCGGGGGACACTCCCCCTCCCCACCCGCCCACCATCACCATCTCCGCGTCCTCCATCCCTGCCAAAAATTGTCCTCCAGACGCCCATTCATCAGGGGCGGTTATTAATGTTTTCGGCCGGCGCTGCGCGGCGCGGCGCGGCGCGGCGGGCAGGTTGAGGCAGGACTGCCTCTGGGAGATGATGCTTCCTTCGGTGCCGCCGACTACTGGCGCCGCTTTCTCGTGAATGGCTTTTGCCCGGCGGCGGGCGGACGTTTGCTTACGAACAGTGGGTTGTTTTAAAATATTTGACAGGCTTCGACCAAGGGCAATAATGTCTGTGATGAAGGGGGGGAAGTACTGGGGAAAGCAAAAGGCGGATAAGTGCGTATGGTTCCGCGGCCGGAGTCAGTTTCTACTCTGCTCTCCGGCAGCCGCCAACCTTTCGGCCGTCATGTTGCGACCGTCCTCAGGGCGAAATGAGCGTCGTCCCGAAGAAAATCCCCTCCTGGGATTTTATTATTATGATTTTATTTATTTATTTAATTATTATGATTTTTTGTTATTTAATGAATTGAAATAAGAAAACTCAATTTTATCAATTTTTAGAAAGAAATGAAAGTGTTTACTTCAATTGTCAACAATGAAACTATGTGACGGATGCAGTTGAAACACTGTCGAATAGTTAGAAGTGCTGCTTACTGGTAAAAATTCATTTTCGGTACTATGGGCACCATATCTTGGATTTTCTAAGAACTACCTAGGTAATAATAAATAAAAAGTGTATTTTGTAATTACCTAGCTCCTGATAAGATGTCCAGTGGTCTCGTCTAGATCCAAACCGATTTAATGGTCTCCATTTATTAAATTTATCTATTGCTTCTCATTGATATATCTCACACAATATTAAACTCGTTAGGGAAGTCACTCTTTGCACTACAAAAAATTAGATGAAATAGTTTCTTCGCTGATTTCCTTTTTCTTTTCTTTTGCGCATTATTAATTGAATTTATCAACTGCTTTGAGTCGCGAAATGCTAATATTTGTCTAAAGTCTTGGAGTTCAAATTTTCATTTGAGAAACGAATAAATACGGTTTGTTCGCTGTCTGCATGCAGGAGTTTTTATTTGCTGGTTCGTATCTTTAATTAGGATTTTAAGAACGTGAAGGGGCACATCTGATAGCATTTGCAGGAAGACAGTTATTCTTATTAAAGTGTTGTAAATCGCTTTCTGAATCGTGCTCCTTTTGTTTCAGGTGAGTTCCGGAAATTGGTTACGGTGTTCCGCTGGCTCCATTCAACTCTTTGACGAGGTAGGAAGCTCTCATCGCGTTGCTTTCACATTGGCTGAGTGTTGCTGTGTCGAGGAACCAGAAGTGATCAAAGATGCCTCACTAGGTATTTTCTTCTCTAAAGCAATTCTACGAATACACAAGTTTTGCTTATCCAATGAACTGATAATGAAAACGAACAACGTACCTTTGGTTTCGAATTTTAGCCTCCCACACATACCGTGTGTTTAATAGGACCAACGAGAGAAAATTTTGCCAGCGTTGAATTAAACGTAAATCGAGCAATATAAACCCAATGAGCAATTTTTTTAAAAACTAAAGCAATTACAACAGTATTTCCCCTTTTACGGCGATTTAAAGGGAGCGACACACTGCGACGACACCGGAAACGAGGCAGCGGATTTACCAATAATCGAATAAAACTCCTTTTATGGCCGCGCCAGTGTTACCAATATCGGAAAATTTTAGCGGCGGTGGCGGTATCAGGTTTGAATTGAGGGCCGCTCTGGCCGGCCTCTCCTTTTCTCTCGCGCCACGCGACAAAGCAAACGACGGAGGGCGGGTGTCCGAAGTTGGCGAAAAGTTTGGGCGCACACGAAGGCCACTTGGCCGGAAGTAACTGATTATTCGACGAGGAAGTTGGAGCCGGAGGGGGAGGGGGGAGAGGGGAGAAGTTGGGGCCCCAAACGAAATTCAATTTCCCCCAGCAGCGGCGTGAGCGGCTGCGTCAGGCTGACGTTAGTTCTATGCGAATGTGTTACTGTGCGCGCGTTAAAGAAGACGCGCGCTGGGCTGCGAATTAAAGAAGTTTGCAAGTTTTGAAGTCGGTTCACTAAACCTATGTGAAAAAGGGGGTTCTGCGGTTGCTTTCCACCTAAACCGCATATCTCTTCTTAATGATCAATTTTCAGGTTTGTCTCTGAGAGTGGTTTTCTAGAGACCAAGAAATCCTGTTTATAAAATTACATTATTCAGTAGAGAATTTACAAAATGGAAGTGAATGCGTTTTAGAAATCACACAATACATTTGCATGCGTGCGCATACGTGATGAATCTTGGGATATATGATTTGCCCAAGCATATTTCCAAGTTATTTTTGCATAGTGGAGACACAGAGCCTATTTAAAGTGAATTGAAACGTGGAGCCTCCGTTTCTCGGTGCTACACAGTAATTTATAGCAAATGTCGGTCCTTTACCGTATCAATATCTTTCGAATATGCTAGCCAAATAATGTCAATCATTATCGATATCATTGTAAACAGATATCGTTGCTATCGTAATCTATCGTACGTGCCTTATTTTAGAAAACTATTGTATTTAGAAAATATATCGACTTGTTTCAAGCTGATATTGCCAGAAACTAACGTTTTCAGTTACAACGGTGATTCGGATTTTTTGCATCGGTCCATTTACAAAAAACTGGTTTGCATAATTGACCCCCTAACATTTTTCTCTATAATATACCGCAGAATCGTAAAACAAATAATTGCACATGAATGACTTACAGTAAAAATTACATTAAATATGAACAGAAGTTTTAATAAAATATTAAGATTTGTTTTATTTGTTCGGACTATTAATATTTTTAATTTCTAAAATGTACTCAAGTTTCCAGAAATAAAATCACAGATTCTAATTGCCAAAACGTTTCTTTTTCAGTAATGTGAATGATGTGAGATTCTAAAAAAGGAATATTTTTGTATCAGCGATCAATTATCGACTTTAAATTTTTGTCAACAGTGTGGTTTTAACTTGTGTTTTGTTTTGTTTCTGAAATTATAGGATCAGTCATTGGTGTGTATTCAGCTATCGGCTCATAATCAATTCATAGATCATCATTGACCATTAAAATTTCATCGTTCCCAGGTGGTGCAAATCGATTCCGTTGGAGACCTCACGTGGCAACTTACATAGAGTCGTTAGAATACTAGAAAGAACCCTTCCAGGCAAAAAGTTTTGGGGACGGTCATGAAGCGCTGTAGTCGCATTGTGAGGTCCAATGCGCCCTCGCCTCTGTGTACGACGTCCTCTATCCCCTGGTTCCACACGTTTCACTGTCGTGGCAGCACGCCACGTTCAAATCGTAATGTCACGGCGTGACACCCCGTTCCGACCTTTCTGCCGCGTTCGAACTCCCTCAGATGCTGATAGTGCGCTCTTTGGCGTCGTCGAGGCGCAGTGGCATCTGCTTGCACGCTCCATTTGACGGCTCTAAACCCACCGAGTGTGGCGTAACACTGACCTGACCTCTCACACAAGGAGGGCGCAACTCAGTGCAAATTTAATCTCTTCTTATGGATACACTATTATACATTTCCATCGATTTTTTTAGTGGTTCTCATTCCTTCTGGGCGTTGAAAGTTTCACAAACAGAATTATATATTTCAGTCAAAATTGAAACTGTTTTAATTTAACAACCTCTGGTAGTTGGGAATCCAACGAAACCATAAGCACCTCTCACGTGGCTGGAGACACTTAATTTTCTTTCAATTTCTGTAATAGGAAATTAGTAATAGTTTTTATTTTGATTTCACCTTTTGAAAACAAGACGTTTTGGTTTGAGTTTTTAATAAATTCTAAATCATTTCCCTATTATTAAATATAGTGTAATGTTGCAACTGATTAAGTATTTTATCCCGTCCATGCAAACGTCTTTAACATGCGTAACGTCAGGGTCGCGATATTTTTTTACGTCATTTCTGAGTTGTCAGAGACATCGTTATACGTAAATACCGTTAATTTTAAATACAGGAAGGGAACTTGTTACATTTTTTGGGCATCAACCAACAATTCATTGACAATCTATCTAGTCGATATGCTTTCGTTTATACGGAAATTATCTGGCGTAATGTGAAAGGGTTAAAAAGAAATGGTTCATTTTCTGGTTTAGACTACAAATTAAACAAAAGAGCGTATATTTTATAAATACGTTAAAAAAACGCTCACTAATTCAACCGTGCTTGTACTGCGAGTCTTGTTCGAAGTGTGAACTTTCGCGTAAAGTATTGCACGATGTTATCGATAATTGTTATCCTTTCCATTCCGCTGTTTTTCTCTTGTGGCCAAGCCTACTCGCATGCTTATAGGAAGGTACAGGACGGATGAAAGACACGTGGAAGAGGGAGAAAGAAAAAGGAGAGTCAGGTCGCAACGAATGGGAAACGGAGAGCTGAAGAAGAGAAATGAGGCAAAGGGGAAGGTGGAGGAGGAGGCACAAGAGAGAAAGAAACTGGAGAAAGAGAGGGATGAATAGTATGAATGGGAAATGTAGTCTGAGACACTCTGGTACCATGGTAAAAAGCGATATGGTATCTATGGTGTAAGATTATGGGATGTTGAGCTCCATTCGTGAGGCAAGTGAAAGTGCGCACAGACAATAGCAAGCGAAGCTCAGCGACACAGCGTGTGACAGCAAAGGGTGAATCCCCAAACACATTGATTCGGTTACGGTTCTATCAATACATTTAATGGAAAAAAAACTTTTGGCTTTGATGTCGGTCTCACTCTTGAAACAGTTGTTAGCAGATTCAGTCATATGCCTTCATTGGTCATGCAATCCTTTTGCGAGGCTGCTATGAAAGCACACAGAGAGCGGAGGGTGATGTAAAGCTGACGTCTCAAACCAAATTCAATTTGCTCCAGCTTACGCTTTGAGTCGACTGTGTCCAGTGATAAGATCAAGCTTCATTAACTACAGCTGCGTTTAGAACAGGCGAAAGTATCTTCAAGAAAAATCACGTTCAAGTTTTGGCCTAACGGGACTTGTAGAAAAAGGAGCCATTAAAAGCGTTAAATTTTATGACAAAACACAGGGCAGCTACAGGCAGCCCAGTCCATGGTCCCTGCATCGCCCTTCGCAGAGCAGGCAGAGTCGTTAGGGGGGGACTCTTAGGCGTTGGCCAATCATGTCCATCACATTCTCGATCGGGGACAAATCCGGCGAGCGTGCCCGCCAGGGCCGTTGACGAACATCGCAGTGGGCGTGTTGCGTAGCGCGGGCATTTGCCTGCTGGAACAGCGCGCCACCACACCGTGCAAGGAAAGCTATCAGCACAGACCGCACAATGGTCAATGAGCCTCCACGAAGCCCAAAGACGAACGGCGTTGCAGCTGCTGGCAGCCCGCGCCATCGCCCCGGACGCTCTCCAGTCGCGCGCGCACACATCTGGCGGCGGGCGGAGGGGGTGCCATGCCATCCCGCAGGGGCATTCAGGCTAGCGGTATGCGCGATTGGCATCCTGCAGAGCGCGCTAGCCTCGGCCCCAGACGGGCGTTTTGATGTAAACCACTTTTTCGGTATCAAGGGCCTACAAAACGTGGATTCTGACTAGTCAGCCTATTCGAGTAAGTAATTTACTACATATAGCAACAATATTTATCCACTTTTTGAATTTGAAGGCCCCACATTACGAATTTTCCTGACGAAAAGTTGTCATACTCAGTTGGTGAAATACAATACTTTTTTACTATGTGAGTATTTAGAATGCGAGAAAGTAAAACCTGTGTAGAATGAACAAAACTGCAATGTGCACATCCTTCGAAGAGGAGTGCAAAAATGCAATGGCGAAGTGAACAGCCCGCGGCTAATTCCACATTAGTATGAAGAGCCACGCCGCGCGCGTCATCGTCGGCGCCTGAGGTCCCCTGAATCACAGCCTCCTCCCCCCTCCCCGCACGTCGCAATGCGGTCACGTGGGGCGGAGTGATTTAGGAGCCCGGAGCACGGCCGGGGGGGTGAGAGCGACGTGCCCAGAAACAATCGCGGATCAGCGCCCGCGCCGCGATAAATCGCGCGCTGCCCCGCCCCGAACTGCCGCGCCGCGCCGCGCATAAGCCGCGCGATGAGCCGCCTGGCAGGGCCGTGCGGGGGACGGAGACGTGAGCGTGGAAGGGAGGAGCCGGTCAGGAGACGGGCGCGGAGTGAGACGGGCGGGAGAGGGCCGACGAGGCGAGATGTGTGCGCGCTGGGCGCTGGGCTCTGGGTTGTGGGCGGTGGGCGAGGTGGAGGAGGGCGCCAGTGGGAAAGGGCTTCCGCACGGAGTCTCTACGCTGCTCGGGGGCTGGGAGCCGCCGCTGGCGCAGGGAGCTCTGGCTGCTGCTGGGGCCGAGTGCGGCGGAACAAGCGTTTACATTTCTCTTACTTTGATTCTTATCCTTTATTTGTTTTCTCAGCAATGTTGGACAGTACATAATACGTCCGAATCCAGATTCAAGACATATTAATAGCTTTAATATATTGTTTTTTTTTATCAGAACACAAGTTAAATTTACATAACATATATCAGATAAACTATTTACTATTACTCCTATATACATATCTACTTGCTCTGCGCGCTTGGCTGATCGGCAATTGAGTTGAGTTCAATCAACCTAACGGCGGCATGATGTAACGGTTAGCGTATCGGGCTGTTATACCCAAGTTGGCGGGTGCAAACCCGATCTAAGACGTGAATTTTCAAGGGCGACAAAATCCTTTGGAGGGGATGTGAAGCCGACTGTCTCATGTTAGTAGATTTACTTGCAAGTAAAAGATCTTCAAGTCCAAATTACACCTCTGAGCTATCTCCAAATCGCCTGTTTCGTCTCCCAAGAAATTCTTCCTTTCTCAGCTAGTTGGTGAAAGGAGCGTAGCGAAATTTGCGTGGTCAGACGCAAGAGCTGGCCTGATGGCTCGAGTCTCGCCACGTAATATAAGGCAAACATTCAAAAATTCAAATCAATTCTACCTCGTTTCCCAAGAAATTTCTCACAATATGGCAAGTGTTCAATATAACTCATTTTTGAATTTTTGATAAGTGGTTTTCTAATTGAAGGATTTTTTAGTATCTTCGGGCATTTAGAAATAAGTCCTGTGGCCGAAATGATGAGTAAATTTTCTTGTCTTCCCACATTTTCTTTATTATTATTATTATTATTATTATTATTATTATTATTATTATTGTTGTTGTTGTTGTTGTTGTTGTTGTTACGGAGGTTTTTCCATATTAATATTTCATATCTTTCCAGCGCAACGACGCAAGGTAGTTCGATCACATCCCCTGAGTATGAATGTTTGTCCCTCGACTTGTCTGTGTTGTGTTGTCCTCTGTTCAAGGATTTCGGAAATATGTTCATGTTTATGTGGTTGAAGATATTGCATCCCAATCAGGGTGTCGAAGATAGCTGGTTTACCCTGAAAAAATGTCCAAACAAAAAATCCTCATTTCCTTGCTACATTTAGTTTCACATCGCTGTTTACACAGACGTTGCTTTGTACTTTGTATTTTTCTCATGTTAGAAGGCAACCACCTGCCAGATATAAGCACACTGTACCATACCGAATAGTCACCAATTTCTTATGTAATAATATAAACCTATAAATATTTTGCACCATCTACGCTATGTGGAACATACCGGAATACTCAATAAGAATTATAGCATACTTATTATCATATATTGCCAGAAAAGTGCGCAGTCACTATGAAGAACAAGCTTCACGAAGATGGTAACTATAGAGAATATGAGATTCACACAAAGAGCACTTGTCTAGGAATATGTTCCTATAGCTACTTTTCTCCCATCTAAAGAGGAATCTTCGCAGAATCGTCGGGAATAATTCAGTTCGACTGCACGGACGCAAAGCAAACTCTCGAGCGAGCTACGTCATTGCTTTGCAGACGTACGCAGGAAACTCAAACACTGAAAAGCGAAGTACTTAGCAAGTGAATGCTCCACAAAATAGTCCTTGACCCGTTTACGTTTTCCATCTACTATCTTACACAACGCAACAATTTCACACTGGGTGCAAACATTGGCCCAATCTTGTGGAAATATTTGTCTCTCGTGAAATTTCGTTATGTGGAAGTTTCTACCCCCAACTTTCAAAACATTTTCAACTAACAACTTTATTCATTCCTCTCTACTCTTCGTTTGGACCGCGAGACGTTGTTCAGTGCATCAACTGATGTCGCTGCAGTGCCTCTGACCGGGAGGTCGTAGGTTCGTCCCGACGGAGATTTCTAGCGGTCGACTGCTTAGGTAGGTAGTTTTCATAGGTTTCTGCGACCATGACCAGATGACTGCCGGAGCAATACCTCAACAAACAGTCGGCGTGCGATCCTTCCTTCCTCTTCTTTGTCCTCTCCTCACCCTTTACTTACACTTACTCCAACACGCACTCTACAACCACATATGCCGAGAGACCAGTGGGAGGTACAGAGGGAGAACACCGCCAGCCCAGGGCAGATCATGCACTACACTCACGAGGTTATTGACCTTAGCCGTTGACGGCCCACAATCACTAATCGATCTTCGTTTCACCAGCAGCGAATCTTTCAACTGTTTGAAAATTATATTTTGAAATATCCCTTTTGATGGTTCTCCCCAGTATATGTAAGAGAAACCTTCAAAGTATTTTCGAGCAACAACTCTTCTCCAGAGGTCTGCTTGCAGTGACGGAGGAAGCTTTCCCGAGCTTCTTTTCGGCCACCCTGCCACTTGCAACGCGCACGCGCCATGCCGGGAAGCGAAATCCGGAAGAGTCGTAGGCATTCTCATGCGGCCCTCCACCTCCCCCTCCGCCGAGGCCATTTGCCCCTCCCCGCCGCCTCTCCCACGCCACCGCCGCCCCACCCGCGCCCGC
>BOPP01000409.1:137519-156375 GCA_017312745.1 Gryllus bimaculatus
GGCCGACACGGTGTGGAAATGCTTGCGTGTTTATGGAAAACGTTTCTTTAGCAATGGAATAGTTTCTTGCAAAACAGCATTGGTCAAAAATTGAGAAAATCGTTTTTTTATACATCAGAGGATAATATCGACTCGGCTTAATGTGCACTACTTTTAAAGAAAATGAGCGAAGAAAAGGAAGAAAGAACAAATACTCTGGAAGAACTTCATTTGTCTTCGATGTTTCCTATAAAAGCAGCATAAGTCATGGAGAAATGACGATAACAGTCGTGGGTATGATGAATGATCCTTTCTCTGAAGTGTCTTCCCCTGATAAACTTCCAGCAGTTTTCCCCAGTATTTTGATCGTTTTCGTTGCAGCTTGTTTGTATTTTAATTTTTGCAAGTATCTCATACCTTCTTGTGCTGATTTATTCATAAAAGTAAATGTTATATTTATGTAATCTGAAATTTTCAAGCAAACGTAACCTGTCTATTTTTATTTTTCTTGTAACTTGTGGAATATGTTTTTATATATTTACAACTGCATTTTATGTTACATGATGTGTAAAATTATTTCTGCACAATATATAATTCCATATCTTGCTGAGTTACGAAGGGGGAAGGCTTTTCTCATTTCCCACAAACTTTTCATTTTAACTAATGCTGTTTCTCCAATCCCTTCAATTACGAAATTTCTTTACGACTTAGCTTATTTATTGCTTTCTGCCAAATTGTGTTTTGTCTATTTCAATTGCTGTGCGTATTAGGCGAAGTTTTCTTTTAAAAGGTAAGGGAAAAATCATAATATTGCGTAACACATTTTGTGTTTGTCACCATGTATGTGTTGGTCACTAGTGAAATAAGTGAAAATATAGCCATCGACAATCTCAACCTCAACGGTATGCTCAACCTTATCGGGATGGCCGACTTCAACGTACTAAATCTTGCCGACCTTCCCAACCGACTCAATACACCCGCAATTTAGCAGATAAAATTTCTCAAATGTTTGTTCAAATTGTTCAAATTAACAAAACAGGTATTTTTAAGTCACGTTGAATTTACGTATATTAATTCTTGATGCATAAAACAAAAAAAAATGCTAATTTGTGTGCGTAGGATAAGAATTGATTTAAATCTAAGAATTCAAAGTTATGTTATTTGTGACCTCTGTGATTTTCAGAAAAAGATGTCAGTTACAGTAACGTGTGGCAAAATTACGTGTGTGCTGCGAAATTAGTTAAGAAAAATATGAAAATTCTAAATATATTCTCTGTCCAACGAGAGAACGGAGTGGATGTAAACAAATGCACGTGGGTATGCAATCGCTGATTGGCTGTAAGTCCACGACACTCGCTCCTCCTCGCACTTTCTTAAGCATACGCGTCAGAAAATAGAGCTTTGAAATTCAAGTAACATGCATAATCATACGTAGAAAGCAGACATAAGTGCTTATTTACTTTAAATTATGTAAGTTGAAACGTGAAATGTAAGGTCAAGCGAAAATAATGAGATGGTGCATATCAAGCAAAGAAGTAGTTTCCTTCTAATGGCGGACGACACGTGTATATCACAAAGTGAGATATTAGTTTTGAGGTTACAGCGGAGAAGTGGCGTCTGAGTACTGAATATGAAATACGGGAAAAACAGAGAATGAGTGACTTGGAAGGTGTTGCCACTATCAGATTCAGACAACACTTTTTGTTTCAAGTACTGACTTACGTCTAAATTTCATTCAATTAAATATAATTTTTGCGTGAATGTTTGTCTTCTATGTAATAACAAAAATTCAGCATTTTTAATATACATCGTATTATACGAGACAGTCCGCGATTTTCGTTGTGGGCATGAATTTCGTAGCATTGGCAATAATATTACACTACTGTGTATTGTGAAATATTTCATTCATAACTATTAATGAATAAAATGTTAGAGTGGATTATTCCTTTGCATGCCTTGATGTCGTCTCCACGCCACTGCGAGCCCGGCGGAGCGTTGCCAACTGTTCGGGGCTTCGCATCGCGCGCTTCGGCGGAGGGGTGCCATCCGGTTCGTTTACATCTACTTCACTACCTCGTTGGACGAGGGATGATAGTCACTAAGACCACATAGTTAGATTGCGAGCTGACGACTCTAAAACGTTGAGTCAATAATTATATTTTTAAATTTTGTGGGAGTATTGAGGTTTGCAATTTGCCGTTTTGCCAGTACTTCCTGAGACGTTTTCAGAAGTTTGGTTGTTGAATAATCTCTTTTAGGATACACTTCGCTTACATTTCAATAATTTATTTTTCATCGTCATGGTTATTTACGTATTCACGCAGTTCATTTCAGTATATTATTTATGGAGTATACGCTCATACGGCCTGATTAAACCACCTCAATTAAACTTATGAGATAATGAAAACCAGAGTGAGGAGAATTCTAAAACCTTTGCGCCGGAAATGTCACCCGACGTTGGTTTCCTGGCGAAGACGGCCCCATCTTCACGGCTGATGGAGCTGGCTCGTTCCGTGCCTGTTTGTCTTCCCTAGCAATGCCTTCTCTAGTTTTTGTTCCTTTTTCGCCCTTTTCTTCCTTCCGCAGCCGCTTACACGCGATTTTCCATCACTACTTTCCCTCCCTTCTTTGTGTGGCTGATCGCTCTGGCTATTTTGAAACGGTCAACCAACAGCTTTCTATAGGGAGCTGCAAGCAACATGGCCGACGGATCGTATATTAAGGCGTCGGCTGCGCGAAAGTGAAATATGTCTGGTTTTAATAGGGTCCTAATTGGCTCCCAAATTTGGAGCCGTTTCCGGAAGGTGGTTAGACTAACTTTCGGACTGTGGCCTAGAAGGTTGGTCCTTATCCCGTGTCCGAACAACCAGTGTCTAACGGCCACTGTGGTCTCTTGTACGACAAAGTTTAGAAGCTTTCATGTCTTATTTGTTGTTACTGTGTTTACTTTTTTATTTCAAAGAATGTGCATGCTCTTTTTCATCTATTTTGGTCAATAAGCCATATTGAACACATAACTTCTTTTTAGAAAAACATCTATGGAAAAACAATATTCCTACAATTACCAGTAAGTCCTGTTGACAAGAAACATCGGTTGGCAATATTGACTTTGACACATCTCTCCAATGATCGTCATTCTTTAAACTTTGTCGAGAAAGGAAGTCTAAAATTGCGCGTCTGGAATTTTTGAGTTGTGCTTTACAGTGGGGTTATTAAATTTGGGTGTAATTTTAGCTGCAAGAGGAAGCGAGATATTTCCTGATGAACAAATGTCACTTTTTCACCAAAATCTCTTTTAAAAGAAAAGTGTAATAATTCTTATAACAAAAACTGTGCAAACTTCAAAAATACCAAGAATCCTTTGTTAAATTTCAACATGTGTAATATATTATAGTGCATGTTTCTGGAATATGGTTTCCGTATGTATTACAAAATAAGCTTGCCAGTGGATGGTTAATGACTTCCATGTTATTAGTATACTTATATTAATCCAATAAATGATTACGAATTCAGTAAATATGGTACCAGTCGCCATAACACCGCCGTTTTAATAATGCACCAAGTGGTATCCTAATTTCTACTGACCAACTTTGGGATTGTCAGTTTTGGAGCTGATGTAGTCACCATCAGATTGAAAATGGATATTAAACATTCATGCACCAAAAGTTGTTAAACTGAGCGATGAACTACGTAACCAAAATTGTTACAATCCTATACATTAGAGCTGGAGTGGGATAACTGCCATTCCCTTAAACATTTGTCTCTCATATTAAAGTTTAATGTCTATAAAAATGCACGCCCAGGAAACCATCGGAAAGAACCACCAGTCGTTGCTGTCGCTGATCTCAAACCTCATACCCTCCTCGTCTCCAAGCGCTCCCCGCTGCGGCCACGGTCTTCTTCAATCGGCGTGAGCAAGCACTGTTTTATTCTACGTAAAAGAGCTTGTATGCTGGTTCTAAAAATCGTCTTTGATAGCGAAATGTAAGAATGTGTGGTGTTGTAAATTACTTAGCAATTTGAATACCTGATTTTCGCACCACGCTGTGCGGCCTGTCTGTTCTTTCCCGGCCCGGTTGCGGGCCGCCCCCGGCTCCTTCGCGGCTGACGCCCGGCCCAGCCCGCCCCGCCGCCCCAGCGCTTTGCGACTTCACAGCCGCAGCATCCACACACAGCCCCCGCCCCTCGCCGCCAACGTTCCCTCCACAACTGTCACCGCAAACATCTTCTCCATCACCTCCAAGTACGGTCGTCTCCACCTTGACCCCCGTCATTTCTAACACACCTTCCACACTCCGCTGCCGCCACTCACGCCGCCCCCTCCGCGTCGCTCCGCGCTGTCCACAAGCTCCGTCTGTCTGTGTCTCTGTCACTTAGCCGCGTTAGCCGGTCGCTCGGGCGGCCCGGCGCGCGGCGGAGGCGAGGGCGAGGGCGAGGGCGAGGGCGAGGGCGAGGGCGAGGGCGAGGGCGAGGGCGAGGGCGAGGCCCCACCGAGGGCGCAAGGAGGCCAGGGGACGTGAGGAAGGGCACAAATTAGTCGGATATTTTTTTTAATTTTACATTTCCTTCCGCAGCGAAGCAAGCGCTTCGCAACCCCGGACAGAGCTGTAACCTAGAGCGGATAGGCAAGGCCTTAAGGGCCATAATTAAATAGATTAGGTTTTTAAGCAACTCTTACAAGAAGGAGGTATTTGAAGATCATGCGTTTTTTCTCAATGAAGGAGAAAATTTATCGTTGGATGAAGTAAGTTGAATTCTTCTACGGTGCTTATTAGATTTTTCTCATTTAATATGCTAATTGCTGGGGAGGTTGATAGGGAATTAAAGAATTTGTAGGCACGACGACGCACTTGCTGCGGTTGCGAAGGATTTTATTTTGAAGGGTTGGAGTGTTTTACGTACCGAACGAGCTCCTCCTCCTCGAGAATGGGGTTGGAGCGTGGGGGTGAGGTAGAAGGAAGGCAGACGCCAAGGTGGCGGCGCGGCCCGTCACCCTAAATGTACCTCCGGGGCGACCGCCAGGGATCCAGAGGCGCCGGCGGCCCCGCGCCCCCACGGCTCTGCCGACCTCTGGCAGCCTGAAGTCGATTGCCGCTCGGGCCACTGCTCGTTGCTTCAGGGAAGTCGAACGGCGAGGCCGTTGCCCATTTAATCGAAACGCGAGACTTTGCAAGATTTCTTTGACGTTTTTTCGATGAAGATATGCGTTTTTTGAGCCTGATGCTTATTAATTACTAGCCCCGCAAAGTATACCCTTTATAAGTAAGTTACTTAGATTACTGGTTTTCTCTGGCCTTTTGTATTTGAAATTTTCAGATTTTAAATTTTCTCTGTATACAAGACATTTAAATTGAATCCTTAGGCCACCGCTTTATGAATATTTATCAAAGGTGATGGACCTAGTTATTTTTTAATATTAAAATGATGACCTATTTTAGTAGTATTCATTTGATCATAATCCACAAGTCAGTAATGTTCGTTTTGAAGAGGAGCTTGCAAAGAGTGGGGAATGGAAAGCTTCCTAAAAAATTGTTCCAATAGAAAGGGTCCTTAAACAGAGAAAGTTGGACGAAAAGTTCCAAAAACCTATTGACCTTCTGACTGGATTCAGAGAGAAACGGTTCTGTCTTTAGAAATTAACACACGGGACGAATTTATACGTCTGGTATTATTGAAGACTAATGTGTCAAATTGTACAGTATTTACCCTTATATGAAGTGGTCAATTTGTAAGGCCCATTATTAATAGTATGCTTTTGCAACATCTATTTGTTATTGACCCTACTTTAAATGGTGCAATACCAGAAACAAGAGATAACGTGGCGTGAATCAATCAGTCCATTCAGTTGTGGATTCCTCTTCCGGGAAATAGGACAAGCGTTCCGTCCCGGGGCGGTGCACTGAGGAGAATAATTCTGCGTTGGCATCTTGGCCCTTCTGGAACATTCCTAACTCTTCACCCCATCCCTTCCTGGTCCCAAGACCCTTCAGGTGTAGAATAGGTCGGACTTCCAGCCTTGTGGCTTACTCAATTTGCACGAAAAGTGGGGGCGTCCATTTTTGCAGGAACTATCAGCGCTATGGCTGGTCAGGCACCAGGATGTGCTGCTCGAGGGTCCGCCCTTCGAGGCCGAGCCGGGGCTGAGGCGGTGGTAGTCGCCGCGCGCGCGCGACGTGGCCGCCGAGCGCGATGGCGCTGCCGAGGCCTCGCCAACCACCCCCGCCCCCGCCCGCCGGCCACGCCAGCAGACGCGGCCACCAGTGTTCGCTTCTGGGTTATAACGCCGGGATTGTTTTGATTCTGTCGGAATCCTAATTTCCTGTTCATGGGGTTCAAGATTGTGGCCTTCCGCGTGGCCTCGGGCTATTCATGTTGGATTCTGGTAGTTTACACATCGGGTGTTGCATGTGCAATATGTCTCAGCGACCCATTCACCAAAACGATGATGATTTATAAAATAAACTTTTTTGACTTAATTTATGTTCAATAGATTCGTGACTGATAAAAAACGATACAATAGGTAAAGGAATTATGTATTCAACTTAAGCCATTAAACGATTGATATCAATTCTAAAACTTTCTGAGAATGTTATCATTTTAGGACAGTTGGTGCCAGATATATTTTTAAATGTAATTGCTTTTGCATTGGTTTTTGACATTTAAGCCATTTTGAACTTGAACATACGTGAATATCCCTTGTTATAAGACCATTCGAAAGGGGACTTGAAAGTAGAGAGGATTTGTATAACCTTTGTCCGTTTGAAGCTTTTCTAAAATCTGAGACTCGATTGACTGATCATTCCGAGTGGGCATCTGCTCAATGCAGCTTTGGAGGTCTGAGCGTCTAGAAGTACGCACAGGTAATGTATTAAGTAGGTTCTGTAAAACAAGTGAAAACAAATTATATTAAGACTACTGATGATCATATTTTTTTTGCGAGCTAGTTAATCTCCAATAATGTACAAATTCTGAAATAAATATTTATAGATTTTAATTTTTTAACTGACTGGATAATTCTTCAGATATTTGAACATTTAATATGTATTTCTCATCTCTAATCATCGTATTTGATCTTCGATGTCATAATTCCATTTGTTTCCAAAAACTTCGAGCTTTTCTTGTATCTGTTAAAGAAAATATCAACTGTAATGCAATGTAGCCTCTCATTCGCCCTGAAAGTATTCCGAATTCGTCGCACAAAAGGCCTCGTTTCTCGAGAACAATTGAAACACGCTCGCGAGGCCTAATATCATTCCCAACCACAGAGGGCAGCAACGCGCACAGCACAGCAAGTGCCTGAGGCTGCCGGCTGTCTCCGATTGTCCACAGAGGTCGGTCAGGTTGAAACATAGAAAGTCGGGAAAAAAATGTTTCATCTCTAACACCTTTGTCATTTGCCGTACAAAGGCAGTTGAGCGTACCGGCTAAAGCGCCGCCCATTCAGAACAAAGGCTAATGGATATTTCCTGGACTTTAATAAAATCTGCATTATTTCAGCCTAACTGCCAGTAAATGTGCTGATAAACTGTATTCCATACAATGAATTTCTCGTATTGTGGCTGAGAAATAATACATATAAAGCCAAGTATGGTTAAAAACAGATCTCGATGTGCTTGCTTTGTGTTGGCTTCAAATATTACTTTGTAAAATTGGAAATGATCTCAAAATGAGATGTTTGAAACGAGTTTTGAACTATACAGTTGTAAATTCAAAACTATTAATGGTCCTGTTACAAAAGGTATGATGAATATTTTGTACTGGCATATGTTTTGAGCTTTGACACAGCGGATTCGATGTTGTCTCATTAATTTTATATTTACCAGATACATTCGATCGGCTGAGTATATTTAACAGAACTTGAGATATATCTAACAGCTCAGAAAAGAGATTGGTTACATCGTTTTTCTGCTGTTGCTTGCAATGCCAATCAAAAGACTAAAAGCAGAAATTGTTGCCTACTTAATTTTGGCAAAAACAGGTCTTTTGAGCCACCAAACCTGAAGGGAAACATCGACTGACTTCGCTTGTGCATTTCTTCTTCTTCCTCCCACCCGCCTCTCTCTCTCTCTCTCTCTCTTCTCTCTCTTCTCTCTCTATTTCTCTATCTCGTCTATCTCTCTATCTCTTCTATCTCTTCTAATCTCTCTATCTCTGCTTCTCTCTATCTCTCTATCTTCTATCTCTCTAATGCTCTCTATCTCTTCTATTCTCTCGTATCTCTCTATCTCTCTATCTCTCTATCTCTCTATCTCTCTATCTCTCCTAATGCTCTCTATGTATCTTCTATTCTCTAATCTCTCTATCTCTCTATCCTCTCTATCTTGCTTATCTCCGTCTAATGTTGCTCTACATCTCTCTTCGCTCTCTATCAGTCTCTATCTATCTATCCTAAATCTTATCTATCTATCTTCTCCTCGGTAATCTCTCTCTATCATTCTTCTCGTATCCTCTCCTCCTCTAGGTCTTCTCATCTCTGCTCTTATCCTCCTCTCTCATCTAATCCAGTCTCTCCTAGTCGTAGGCTTCGAGTGCGTTTTCGTCATCTTCTTCTTCTTCCTGGTTCTCATACGGTCGTCGTCGCTCTCAGGTTCTATCGCTATCTCTCGTTCTTAGGGTGTCTGCGTTGGTCCTCTAATCTCTCTCTCGCTCATATCTTCTCTTCGTCGTCCTCTTATCACATTTCTCTTCTCTTACTATCTCTCTCATCTCTCTATCTCTATCTCTCCTCTCTTCTATCTCTCTCTCCTCAAAGGTCTATCTCTCCTCTCACCTCTATTCTCTCTCTCTAGTTAGTTCTGCTCTCGTCTATCATCTCTCTTCGAGTCTATCTCTCTCTCCAGCTCTATATCTCTCACTCTCTATCTTCTCGTCTGTATCTTCTTCGCTTCTCTTCTCTCTCTCTCTAATCTAATCTCTCTCCTCGTCCATCTCTATCTATCTCTCTCTCCCTTCCCTCTCTAATTATCTTCTCGTTCGTTTAATTTTCTCTCTCCTCTATCCTATCTCTCCTCTCTCTATCTATCTCTCTTCTCCGTCTAGATCTATCTTCTCTATCTAATCTCATCTAATATCCCTCTCTATTCTTCCTCTCTATAATGCTATCTCGTCTAAAATCTATCTCTCTAATCTCTATTCTATCTATCATCTCTAAATCTATCTATCTCCATCTATCTCTCTATCTATCTATCTATCTCTCTATCTATCTATCTATCTCTCTATCTCTCTCTCTCTATCTATCTCTCTATCTCTCTCTCTATCTATCTATCTCTCTCTCTCTATCTATCTATCTATCTATCTCTATCTATCTATCTATCTCTATCTCTCTCTATCTATATCTATCTATCTCTATCTATATCTATCTATCTCTATCTATATCTATCTCTCTCTATCTATATCTATCTCTCTCTTTCTATATATATATATATATATATATATATATATATATATATATATATATACGTACCCTAGTTACACCTCGTAGGATTTCTTTCTCTGGCTTGCGGAAAACGGTTGATATAAATCAATAGTGCGTTCTATAATTTTGCATACGTATTTATTTCCAAAATCATTTACAACAGTGCCTATGTGGTTAAATGTTAATTGAATGTCAATTTTCATCATTGGAACCGAAAAGAAGGTATACATTTCTTTAGCAGGAAAAGTACTAGTTTACTGTTATTATTGTTATTATTATTGTTGTTATTATTATTGTTATTATTGTTATTATCATTATTATTACATATAACATTTTTTCTAACGTCCTGTTAGACGCAGTTCACTTGGAATAAGACATTTTATTAGTCATCACTGTTTTCAAAAAGTCAAGTTCTGCACATGGCCTCTCCTTGATCCATAACCGCAAAGATCGAATTTTCACCTCGATGCCCCTCTGACTCGAGAAACGATCGCCTTGCATGAACCCTGCGGGTCTCCTCGCAGGCTTCCCTCGGAGGCTGCTTCTGGAGACCGGCCGACGCGCACGAAATCTGCGGAAGAGAGCTGCTTCGGACGAAGCATCGCCGCCCCGAAGCGGCTGGGCCGCAGTGCGCGCCCGCTCGCCTCGCCTCGCCTCGCCTCGTCTCGTCTTGGGTTCTCGGCGCCCGGAGCGTTCGCTCGCGCTCGGCTGGAGAAAGGGAGGGGGAGGGGGAGGTCGTGGGGTATTTGGAAAGATGGCTTAACGAAAAAATACAGTCGCAAACTTTGTTATTGAGCTCACGTGATGAGTTATATTCTATTTACCAGAGGACTTTGGAAATTGCCGTCAAGCTGGTACCGGCGGGTTTGCGGAAGTGCCGTCTTTGAATATGAATCTGTAAGAACCGTAGAAGTTCTAAAAGCACTGAACAATTTACCTACTAGTAGTGCTGGTTGGGGGTTAAAAAAAGCAATTGTGGTTGATACGTGGAGAGAGTTGGGCGCCGTGAAATGTTTTGGAAGAGGCCTCCGGGACACGCCGTTAAAGAAGAAAACACCCTAGAGCTGAGGAGCGCGAGTTATGTACTATTTTATCCAAGTATTGTGGAAAATTTAAGTTTCAATGTCTCTGGCAAGTACATTTGATTTAAACAGGATATTTTTGGTGGAATTCTGTGAAAATAAAAGAAAGTTTTATGCATTATTGTAAAATCATTACTTACGAACGCGTTTTGTGAAATTTTTATTGACGGTGTAATTTGATTTGGGGCGATATGTGCGAGAAATGCGCTGGGCCATCGACAAAAATAATTGAAGTGGGAGGTGATCAAATTACATTTTCTGGCGTCCTTGTCTTTGAATTAAAGAAAAAACAGAAAATTTAGCAGTTTTAAGCGCTGAGATACTCGTACACGGGTTGGGTTACGTTCTATGTGATACACTTTAAAAAATTGTGGATTCGAAACTATTCAGTCATGAGGTTTTGCTAAAATCGAATGTGGGTTGTTAAAATCCCCTTGAAAGGAAAAATGGCCATTTGTATGGAATACTTTAAAGTTATCGTAATTGATTACAGGTACTGCTCATCTACTCTACAGGAGGATACCTTTTAATTTTATTAGGATTCATGATTGTTGACTGAAGTTATTGACGATTTGCGTTGTAAGTTGCTAGAACAAAAAATTAATTACGACAACAAATTAAAATAATAAATTATTATATAATTTTTTGTTTGGTGAATGAAAACTCAGTACGGTAGGGGCAATTTGTGTCAGTCTATGGAGTAATCCTTTTACATCAGTTTATATTCACTATAAAGCTATTCTTGCTAGTGCCTGATCCATATGTAATAAGCAGCGGCGTGCGTAAAAGAACGACATTAATTCGTTCTTACATATGTAGGGTATGTAATTAACATATTATTTCCACAAACGTTTAAAAAACTTGAGTCCCCGCTAGTGATTTGAAGGTCGCCCCTGTTCACTCCCCTGAAGGAAGATTCTCATCTTATGTCATAAAGCCCCCAGATGGAGCGCGTGCTATCTGCATCCCTAATTAGCTCCCTCGAGACGCCCAAACTCAGCCGGAGAGTCTAGGAAGCGTAACCCGGCTATGGCACAGAGACGCGTGGCTCCACTTGCCGCAAGCGGGGGAGGAGGAGGAGGGCGGGGCGGGGGGAGGGAAATCTGCTGAAGGCGACGTCTCTGGCGAGGACGGTTCGTGGAGAGTTGGGGGTTATCCGCGCCGGGACGGGAGGGTGTTAGGGTTTGAGGGGGGGGGGGCTCCCTTGAGGCGAGCTGCCTGGCAGCTGGCGTTTCTCTGTGCCTACGTCGATGTCGCACACGTCACAGTTCCCGCCACTACTGTGGCTGAACATCGCTTTCGACGCTGTCCGCTGCAGATTTACCAAATGGCCACTGCCTGCCACTCGTGTACCTACACGACCACCGCCATGCCCACTACAGCATTAAAGCGACAGTCCCACCATCCTGGGCGTTCACATTGTATAATGGTATTGCTGCTTTCCGTCGTCGAATCCCATCATCTCCTATCCTTGTCTTCATTGCACTCAGCCCACCATTTCTGTCACAGTGTCTCCACCATGCACCATGCACCACCTTACCATCACTTGCACCATATCAACCTACTTGTCGCCAAAAATTTGGTAGCATCACTTCACTCTTAATCAATTCCAGCCCACATTACTCATTTCCTCTTATTACTTCCTTTTTTACGTTATTGCCTTCCATAGGCCCCATATGTCAGCCATCTCCCACCTTACCTCCGTGGCTCTCGCCTTGTCTCTCAGCCGATCCCACCACCCCACCCCACCATTCCCTCTATCTCAAAATGAAACCCTCAGCCCTTCCTCCCCAATCCCGCTAAAATACTCCACGCCACTACCGCCATTTAACCTCGTCTCCTGCCTCACAACTACTACACCACCACGGCCACCGACGTGCGACGGCAGCGCCTCCAGCGGCGAAGTTAGCGTGCTCCACTCTCGGCGGGTTACTTACGAAAGGCACTGCTCTCTCCCCCCACGCCTCCATTCGCGAAGGGGCAGCGCTGTCGGCGCCTGCTCCGATTCTGCCCCACTGCGACGGGCAGCTACGGGGCACAGGGAAAACCTAGATTCCTTCCATTCTAGGCATTCCAATTTCTGCTCAGAAAATAACGCTGCTTTCCTTTGTTTTTTTCGTTCGATTTCTATTTCTTTTTTATTTGCCTAGGTTTTATGTTTTGTATTTTCGTTCGTATTCATTCAATAATTCAAATTAACTCTTTCTCCATTAATAAATTTAAATTTGTTATTCTAGTTGATATTGTAATAAGTCATATACAGATTATTTTTCATGCGAAGTATATTTTGTTCAGGTGTTATGATATTTTTATAATGCCAGAAACGTATAGAAATGAGACACCTCCGTAAGAATAATTGTAATTTGCCTCTTCAAAACAAGGCGATCTTCGCATTGAAGAGAACATGATGTGAAAATACAATGCATGTACGAAATACATGTATTTTGCTGCTGTTGTCGAATTTCCTTGCACAGAAAAGAAAATTATTTGCGAGTTCAAGAAAGAATTCTCATGAAATTATGTTTTAAAATTTGTTAACAAAAAAAATTCTAACTTTTCCATCTTCCGTGTCACTTGTGCTTCGTCGATTCGCAGTTTTTTTCATTTGCGATTGCTTTTAAATATTTCTTACTAAGACATTTTACACATTCGCAAAAACCGGGTTGTCATAGAGACATCACATAGAGACCGCAAATCATCACGGTGATTGACATTTAAATGAGTGTTCCTCTCATTTTTAACCACATTGAATTTTACATCAAAACATATTTACCGCAAATGGCATGATAGTTACAAAGAGCTTCATTTCGTTCCTGTCAAACGTGCTCAAAATTTAACATCACCACGACCGTCATGATCGATTATTGAGTATCCAACGCGAAAAAAAACTCTCCCTCAAACGATGCGTGAAAATAGATGTAAAGTATGGACTAATATTAAAAGAATTATGAATATCTCTGGAATAAAGAATAGAAAATTGTAAAGCAGGATAGATATTATTATGAAAAACATATTGTGGGAGAATAAGATGTGTGCGAGAAATTATACACGCCAAAGGATATTGATGTCCATATGGCAGTTGGGAAAGTGAATTTGAAGGAACAAAATGATACTCTTAACAGAAACCCCTTCTTGCAAATTTTACGAGTACCTTTATATTCTTCTATACAAACATGGGATCCTAAGCATTTAGAAATGTTTCTTTGTTTACACATTTGTTATGCCCGCGCACTAGAAGTTTCATCCACTGCCCCATCCTCTACATGGGATAGAATTGCTGTGAGTTTTTTTAGTTGGTGCTTTAGTTGACATTTTAGCGCTCCCGAAGTTGCCAGTAGGTTTTGAGTCCCATATTTACAGCCACAGAGCGTCGAAACAACTGTTCTGTAATATTTACCCGAACGTAAAGTGCTCCCCGGCTAAGCAAATATGGGTTCTGATTAGGACAGGGCCGAAGGATGTAATTTCCGTTGACATGTAGCCACCATTCGTTTACGTTCCTCCAGTAGGACAAGTTCAAAGAGAACGTTTTGCTCGTCCACGCTCGGCAGTCAGAGTCGAACCTGCGCTCTGTGAGATGATATGCCATTATGCTGACCACTCTCTCAGGTATGCTTATCCAGCAATGTGTCTGCTGGAAGAGTAGCAATGTCTTGTTGCCATGAAGCGTCCTCGAAATTCTTGACGTACTGGCTCTCGCGAACACAATGACCAGGAGGTTAGAGATAAGTGACCATCTTCAATACACAATTTCACAAAAAATAGGATTTTAATGAAGTACATTTCAACAGTATTTATAATTCGTTGTTGATTATTTTGTATAGATCTTATGAACACATCACATTAATTGAAGGGCAGAGTCCTTCGTATGTGGACTATACTTTCAGTCCGTTTAAGAGTGAAACTATCGAAATGATCTTTTTGTGTGAGTGTTCCCAAACTCTCGTCACTCGGTGATTTGATTGCGGCTAGTCCATCTCTCTGGGATTCATTGAGAGGCCCTGTTCTCTCCTGCGGAAGTCTGATAATCACTAACGTGCTTCAACCCTAGATTGCAAAGGTGGCGTCGGTCAGACGACGCAACTAGTGCCGAAAACAACTTCCCTCACCCCTCCCACCCACCCCACTTCCCCTCACACTCCACTGAAAACTGCATTCCTGCCAATCACAGTTCGGCAGATAACGAAACGAGCTATTCGAAAACAGAGAGAATGGACAGCCAAGAATTTAGGAACGTATTTTTCTGTGGGGACAAACTTTCTTCAAGATAATCAAATTTTGTGGAACTTAACTGATAAAATAATGTTAATGAATGCCACCGGAGTACGGTTCAATAGCAAACAAGCACACTCGAATTTGTAAACAGAGCTTGAATGCAAACTTTGGACATACGGTTAAATATGATACTCTTAAAATCAAGCGCAAAGTTCTGGACGTCATTTGGGGTACGGTTAAGCACGAGTGAAACAGAATATGGTGCATTGATAATACGGTTGGATATGTGCATATTCAGTAGATAAAAACCCAATATTTTGATTAGATTAGATTAGATTGATTAATAATTCTGCAATTAAGTGTGAGAACTTGGTGGCAGAATACATTAACTTAACATTACAGAACTCATTATTGGTTCAGTTTGTAGCACAAATTCATTGTACACTTCGAGCGCCCTACCAAACGTGATGGACTTGGCCTTTGACTGTTATTGTCATGCCGTTTTTGTTTCTGCCCAGATATGTAATTTGTCTAAGTCTCTGCTGCAAAATTTCCATCGTCTTTCTCCGAGTTGATATTCCGATAATTAACGCAGTCATCTGGCAAAGAAGTCATACTATTTGAAGCTAAATTAGTCGGCAATTCCATATCACGAAGGCTATAAAAAAGCAGAAACATGAGTGGATGCCGATTTCACTTCCTTGTGGAATCCTGACGTGACGCTTCTCGAGGTTTGATAAGTAACTACCGATTCGAACTTTCTGTTTCCTGTTCGAGTAGTTCGTTTATCCACGCTACCACTCTAAGTGTTCCTATACGCCGAAATCTATTAAATTTCTTTATTTTTAAGCAATCGTGTGGAACAACATCAAAAGCTTTTGGAAAAAATCTATTACTATCGGCGTCGACCTTTTCCTTCATGCAACTACGTCGGCTAGGGTCTGTAGAAGCGAAGACTAGCTGACTTTTCGCATGAGAACCATTTCCTGAAACCCGTGCTGACGCCTGATAAAGCACTCCTGCCTCTAGCATTCTTTCCTGATAATAGCTTTAAATTAGATGTCCACAGTCTTTTGCATTTACTGTGCGCATTGGGGATAGGGCTCTAACACAACAAACTTATAGACGAGTTAAAATATGTTTATGGGTGCTTTGAGGATATGGTTGAACACTTGCAGCAATGCCACACGAGTACAACATAGGCTGTCTGTGGAAGCAATTGCCACTGACAACCTGAGTGGAGAACACAACGCTTGCGGTGTCCTTGTCGGGGCGTGAATACGTAGGGGGCCTAATTAAACCGAGACGTTCAACGACGGCAGATACAATTTAGGTCGGGCTGACCGTGGCTGCAGGGCAATCAAATGATGCACTGGCAAGCCTGCTGCCGGAGGTCCTAGCGATCGAGTCCCGAAGGTGGGCAGATATTTTTGTCTCCTAGGCTACAGGCTAGTGGTCGAGTTGGAGGAGAATTGGCCTTGAGGCGGCTGCCTCTGGTCGGCTAGGTTTTCTATTCTACCCCGATATTTTCGCCACCCTTTCACTTACAAGCACAACCACTACTAGACATGCCGGGAGGCCTGGGACAAGGAGCTGAGAACGTGTCCACGTTGGCGGGGAAGATACTGGTTGGGGAAAAACTACGGTCTCCGACGGGAGTGTCAGCGCGTATCTGCCCATCCAGCGAGGAGACCCGGCCGCCACCGCCTAGGAAGTAGGCACTAACGCCATCGGGACTAGTGACGTCAGTTGGCGCGTGCGCGAATCACTAATCACTCGATCAATAAAATTCAGGCGTCGAGTGGCTGCTTGCGGCCGCGCGATCCCGCAACCGCGGCCAGGTCCAAGTGCTCGTCCTCGGTCATTCGAATGCGGACGGAGTTTTAGTGTTCGGCGACTCGGCGCTCCTTTTGCGCTGCCGCGCATCCCTTAGGGCCGCGTATTTGACTGGGGCCTATCGCAGCTAAGGGGCCTGTGCCATAGGGCCTGTCCCGACGCGTGTCTGGCGCTAAGTGACGTTTAGAACAGGCAAGGGGGTGTCACGATAGGTTTTGGTATTCGCAAACCGTGTTCGCAAGGCACTAGAAGCATCCCTATTTTATTGATTGTAAATATTCTACTCCTCGCTCCGGCGTGTGGCGCCTATGTAAATTGCACTCTTATTTCTAAGCTCATATAAATTGAGGACGCGAAACCCGACGCACTGTAAGAAAGGCTGCTTTGATCAGGCAAGCGCGGTAAGGGGCAGCCGCCGCGCGCTGCTATCAGCTTTTTGCCTTGTGCTTTAATGACACTTCGCACTCTCACCCACATACGCAATGAGAAGCATAAGACAGGCTAGAGAGGGGCCGAATTTCATGTTCAGCTTATAGACGTATAGCTGAGATCATTGAAGAATTATAAAATGGAAGAAAAGCAAGAACATCATTGCAAATAAACGAATGATTCATGGATTGAAAACCTACTTTAACCAACCACATTTCGAACGAATTAACCAGTCCTACATTGGAAAGTTGGGGAGGAAGTTGTATTTTAAAACTAATGGCTATGACAAATTTTTCGCGAATATAAAGTGTAACCTTCTTTTTCTCGGAATGGGACTGAGGTAGTCGGGTCTGCAATTTCCGTGACGAAGCGATACTCTCATTTTCCTTTTGCTCCTCCATTTACATCACGCGGCAAGGATATGGCGCATGACTCTTAGGTAAAACTCGACGTGTGTGACTTGCCTCGGGCTGCGATTAAACAGACCACCCAAGGCCCAAGCGGAATGATAAATCAAGATGTTCGATGCCCTGTAGTTGCCTGCCGGGAACTGCAGGAACTTCACGACACTTCGGAATAACATAAGACACCCAAACGCTCAAGGTTCGGTTAAATGCACAACGCGAAAACACAGACAAACGCGGAAAGAACGCCGAGTGTCTGCGAGTGCGGCTTGTCACGCGAACGGGTAAAAGAAGTGGCAGCGGCGCATTGCGTCGGGGGCGCTGAGCAGCGGTGCCCCGCGGGGCAACGCCCCCCCTCCCTCCCTGCCACGGCGGCGGCCTAAACCGCTCATTATGCCCCGGCGCCTCGTGCCCCCTCAGCGCCCCCTCAGCGCCCCCTCGCGCACCTCGCGCCCTGACTCGCGCACCTCGCGCCCCATCGCGCCCCCTAGCGCACCTCGCGCCCCTCCGCGCCTCAGCACCGCCTCGCGCCCACCTCGCGCCCACTCGCGCCCTCGCGCCCGCCTCGGCGGCGCCCCTCGCCGCCCCTCCGCGCCCTCGACACCCCTCGCGCCCTCGCCCCATCAGCGCCCCTCGCGCTCTGCCGCCCCGTCGCGCCTCTCGCGCCCCCTCCGCCCCCTCGCGCCCCAATCGCGCCCTGCGCGCCCCTCGCGCTCCCCATCGTCGCCCCCTTGGCAGCGCCCTCGCGCCCTTCGCGCCCCGCTCCGCGCCCTCCATCCGCGCCCCTCTCGCACCCCTGCGCCCCCTCCGCACCCTCCGCCGCCCGCACTCTCGCGCTCCCTGCCCCCCCTCGGCGCCTTCTTGCGCCTCCCCTCCGCCGCATAGGCGCCCATCGCGCCCTGGCCCATCGCGCCCTCCCCTCGCGCCCCTCGCGCCCCCTTGCGCCCTCGCGCCCCTCGCGCCCCTCGCGCCCCTCAGCGCGCCCTCTGCGCTCCCTCGCGCCCGCTCGCGCCGCTGCAGCGCCCGGCCTCCGCGCCCCTCCGCACCCTGCGCCGCCCCTCCGCGCCCATCGCGCCGCCCTCGGCTCCTCCGCCCCTCGCGCCTGCTCGCGCCCCTCCGCCCATTTCGCCGCCCGCATCGCGCCCCTCAGCGCCGCCCTGGCGCCCCATCGCGCCCCTGCTCGCGCTCGCCTCGCGCCCCTCGCGGCCCCCGCCGCGCCACCTGCGCGCCCGCCCTCTGCGGCCGCCTCTCGCGCTCCTCGGCACCCTCGCGCCCCCTCCGCCGCATCGCGCCCAACCCTGCGGCTCCCCTCCGCCCTCGCGCCTGCTCGCGCCCTCGCCCCATCGGGCCCCTCGGCCCTCCTGGCGCCCGCATCGGCGCCCCTCGCGCCCCTCGCGCCGTCACGACCGCCCCTCCCCCTCGCGCTCCCGGCGCCCCCTCGCGCCGCCTGCGCGCCCGCTCGCGCTCCCCTCGCGCCCCGTTGCGCCCTCGCGCCC
>BOPP01000409.1:157589-175020 GCA_017312745.1 Gryllus bimaculatus
CTCGCGCCCCCTCGCGCCCCCTCGCGCTCCTCGCGGAGGGGGTGAGGGTGCACCGACGCGCACCAGATACTCCGCCTAATCTGCGGGATGACGCTCAGTTTCTCGACCGTGCGCAGAGGGACGAGTTGTTCTCCTGTTCACGCAGTTATGTACAAGGATAAAATTGTGTGGTTTTAAGATGTAAGAAGGTGTTTAATGTCTTTGCTGTCACTGTGATCTATTGATCATTAACTTGAAACTCTTTTCAGCCTTCTCTACGACGGCTTCCGCACCCAATTTCACGTCCAACGAACAATGAGTCTCTTCAGTTATCATGCGTTCCGTCTTGGGGTGTGGCTCTCCTGGCACGGGGCTCTCCAACGGGGCACCGCCTAGCCGGGACAAACTCTAAGCTGTCGACCGTCTCCCCCGCCATGTGCAGTAGTGTGGCGCGTGGATGTATTTGAAGTGTGTGAGGGGGGATAGAACAAGGAAGAGGAAGGAATGAACGTGCGCAGTCTGTAGCGCAGTCTTTCTGCGCTGAATATTAGTGCGCACTCAAAATGAATTGTCGTCAAATGGTTTCTGCTTGTGGGTGGCTCATATTGTCAGTTGTGGCGTCTTTCGTATCCCTAGACAGTGTTGCCAATAGCATAATTCTCCTTGGGCGAGAGCCGGAGCATCTGCTCGCGAAGAATTTTGCTCCTCAGACATTTTAATGCCACCCAGCGACATTTTAATGCCATCCGATTCCTCAAAACATTACTACGTAGTGAATGAAAGAAACACGTACTTTTTCCGTAAGAGTTTTTCAACAACTTAAAGAAACCTATTCCCGCTAAAGTTTTTGAGAGTGAGAGCCTCTACTAATTTAAACTCATTTTATTGACAAATCAGACCGGAAGGGGCAATTTGTTTCTTACCATCTTGATTTCACTTTAATTTAAAGTATTTTTGAGGCTACTTCACAGGGGTCGATCTAACGAATATACTACCTGAAAGTCATTCTGTCACATCCTATTACCCTGACCAGAACACCCCCTTCCTTCCCATCACGACAATCCTCGGCCACTCACTCCCTGCCAGTTCCCACACGCCCATCTCAGGCGAACTGCCCCCGCCGGCAGGCGTCCGGCGGAGCCCCTCGCCCGTAAGACGTGGCGTTTCGCGCCCGTGACGTCAGCCCAGCCGCGCTTTGTGCTGTTTTGCGCGGGCGGCGCGTGATAGCACGTGATTAATGATGGCACTAAGCGGGCGGCAGCAGCAGATTAGCAACGGAGGAGCGCGAGGAGCAATGAACTGCGCGTTGGCCGGCACCGAGATGCTGTGGGCCCCACCCCCTCGCCGTCGCCCGCCATTGCCCATTGCGCGTTGGCCGCTTTGGATGCGGCTGCGGTTGGTTGTTGGCGGACATTGAGGCATTCAACAAGCCAATTAAATATTGTCGAAGTCATGAACTCTTGACATGTTACATAATGACATGTGACTGTCATGGGTGCGCAATGACTCATTATGAATATTAATGTACAAATAACCATTTTTATGTTTTAAATAGACGTCGCTTATTTTTGTTCCGAAGAAATCATAGATATATTTAAATGTATTTTAAACGTTATTTATTTTCTTTCTATATCCACATTTTGTGATAAGTGTGTTTGTTCAAAACGCTTTTACGATACTAGTGATTAAACCTTTTAACTTAACTTGATCTGAATATGTAGCCCACGTGATCATTTGCGTTGCGACATGGGACACGCGTTCTCTGGAGTTTAATAGTGTAGTACACAGAAACCAAGCTAGACATACAACCACTACCGATTACATGCAAATGACTCTTACACGCATGCATAACATTAAAGCATCATTGTATCTTTCTTGCTCTCTCGCATTCAAAGTTTTCATGCATACATGTGATACATGTGTGTTATACATACAAGCATAAAATAACCAGTTACATGTGCATTCAGTAGCAACTTTTTAAAACTAGCAGATTTGCCGTCGTTGCCCGGGTATTTATCACAATCTTATATTACACAACATCGCCCCCTCGCACAACCTGCCCGCCGGGGCTGTCCGTCCCCCCCCCCCGCTCCCCTTCTTCACCAATCCAGCCCTTCCGCTCTGCGCCTCCCACTTCCGTCCCTTCTGTCTCGCTCCGCCTCCTCCCCCGCCCCACCCCTCTCAGCACCTCACCGTGACAGAGGCGCCCAGACGCGTGGAGGAGGATTACATGTCACGAAGTATTGAAACACATACTTTTTGGTGTAATATTTTGAACCGCTAATTCGTTATTTATTATTTTTGGTCCCTCAAAAGTATTGGTGTCAAATGTGGGAGCAATCCCTGAAGTGGGTCTAAAGTTTTGTGATATAAGAGTAGTGATTCTTATTTTGTGCATAATAGATAATATAAACCGAATAAAAAACTAATGTTCTAATACCTTAGTAACTTTTCAGTGTTTCCTTCAGCATTTAACATTTTTTTCTGAAACGTCTGTGTATTATTTTGCTGTCTTCATGAATCTTTCGGATTTCTCACTTCATTTTCATTTTCCTCTTTGCGCGTAAATTTTGCAAATTTCCTTCAGTCGCTTTTTTCGATTGGCACCACATAGAATGTCGTCGCCACTTCTCCCTGCGGTGGACCACTTCAGTGTTTGAGGGGCTGCGATTACCTAGGGGATTGCTAATGAAGGCCCCGCCTACGTGCCTCTGCGGGCCTCTGTTGCCTTGGTCGCCGGGGCGTCGGGAATTGCAAGACGAATGAAGCGAAAGCCTGGGAATAAATCGCCCTTGTCAACGAAATCCCAGACAGTAGGCAATGGATACTTGGCTGCTCGGAACTCGACTGTGCTCCTCCTCCAGGTAGAGACTAGGAATAGGCAGCAAAGAGGTAAATTAGGGAGCTTGCTCTCCTCCAAAAAGTCTTCCATTTTACGGAAGATTTGTAAATATTACAAAGTGTCTGAGTTTCACTTATAAGACGGTTTAGAGCTCATACCTATCGTACTTCTTTATTCTTAAAAAGCCGAGCTTTTCCGGTCGGTAACTTATAACTTTTTCTACTTTGAATAGTTGTGAAGCAAATAGCGCCTGGCCGATTTATATAATGCAAGTCGACAGCCAAACATTTGGCGTAGGGCAAAGCACACGCGGGGACTACGAAGTAGGCGATTTTCGGAACAGAAGGGTTCCTCGCTGGGAAGAGCTTTCGAGGAAGCGACGCTGACCGCGGATGGTAATCTCGATCGACGTGGGTGCGCCGCTCTAATCGACGAACAAACTACCTCGTTCACAGTTACCCTATTGGTTTAAATAAGACCTACATTCACTTTGACACACGTAAGTTCAATCCATCAGTTTATTTTATATTCGCACGAGCTGGGTCTGTGCGAACATTTCGGACATTGACAATCCTCACGACATAAATATAATGAAGGCTTCTTCGTTGGACTTAGACAGTGGAAAGTAGTAGACTGTTTAGTTCTTTGTCTACGTTTCGGCAACTTTTATTTGTTTCATCAGGGCTGTAATGCATAGGGTCAGAAACAATAACGTGTTAATTAAACTCTGTAGTATATTCTTTCTTATACAATTACTGCACCACACGTGTGGCAATATATTATGCCGCTCCAGTTCTTTGATGTTTTTGTAGTTGCAAGGTATTAATTTATTACTTCTTTCCATATTTCAATTACTTTCATGTTTTTATTATTTTTCTTTCTAATGATTTCATAATACAAGAAAAAAATGCTATTTTAGATTAATTACCTAATGCTATTGCGAAAAAAACGTACAAAGCCAAAGAGGACAATGCTTGTATTCGTAGCGAGGAGGAAGATGAACGGGTTAGGTTTGCCTTCTCCACTTTCTCGTGTTCGAGCCGAAGACAAGGATTCCAATCGAACCGATCGTTTGACAGTGAAACGCAATGTGCCAGACCCTAATACCGACTACCTGTAATGTAGTCAGAATTCTCATTTTGCAGGTCCTTTATACCAAAAAAGAATTATTGTCAAAAGTGTCTTTATTATAACCTTCTTCTGTGGACAACCTCTAGCAAATAAACCGTGCATATAATTTTCACCAAAATGAAGTTTCTTTGATCGATTAAGCCCCTGCGACTTTGATACGGCTTTATCTTTTGCAGTTCTTCACGTGAAGACACTGGGACATTTTCGAAATATTTCCAATATTTTTAATAGAACAACGAACGAACAAGAAACAGCCTTGAACCTCAAATTTTGGAAAATTGGAAAAGTTTGAAACTCATTGTGCCAACTATATTATTGAAGAAAGTTATTTGATTTTTATTAAAATGGGTTTGCCAGAATCGGGGGCCTAAATTTCTAAATAATGTCGGTCAGAAATTTAAGATATAAGAAGTTTTGAGTAATTTTAATTTTGAAATTAGACAATTTAAAAAAAACGTAACTATTATTCTTTAATTACTCCTTTTTCTTTGCTCGAATGGTTTTGCATGGTTTACTTATTAATATGATCAGATTTCCCTAACATTTGATGGAATTTCAAAAATTGCGAAACATAATATTTTCGACACTCCAATAGCTTCATAAATAAATATATAGAAGTACTTCTTTATACAATATGTTTCACAATTTTAGATTTTTAAGGACTAATTTCATTTATGTACACTATTATCAAAATATCTGTCATTTCCAATGACCTTAAATACGAACATAGAGTGGCTGTCCCTATAGTTTTAGCACTCTTGTTGGAGGCTCAATTAACTAGGGGCCGCCATGTTTTTTGAAATCAAAACATACGAGTGGCGCTTTAACCGTCCGTTACCACCTCCAAACTTAATGCTAGAATTATTGTTTCCGAGAGGGCGCTGCTTTCACAGCAAAAAACATGGCTTCGATTTGCTTCAAAGATGTGCTTCAGCCACTCTATGTAGTATATTGTAGCTGTTTGGCCATTGCGCATAATTTGGTGAAAAAAGTTCAGATGTTTCTTGGATGCTTCCTTACATATTTCGTGTTTAAGCTAGTGATTTCTTTTGTAATGCAATGTTTTTCTCAACATCATGTTTTTAAAGACAGTAATTTCACGCATATTGTTTCGAAATATAAAGATGTCACAATTCGTTTCGAGAATTTTCTGAAGTGTAAAAAGGAACTTGCTTAAAGAAAAAAATGCTTAAATTATTGAATATTGCAAGAACAGTAACGTGAATTACTAGTTAAAACGAGCAGTTTTGAGAAATGTATCGCAATGTTACATTTAATCCTAAGTTTAATTTTGATTATTGTATTTGAATTTCCTTTAGCCAGCAGTGTTAGGAGCCGATGTTGTGAAACGTATGCCACACATGTAACTATCTTTCGAATGGAACATTGTTGTTTAGCATCTGTACATACAGCAGCGAGGTCAGCACTACGGCAAGGGAACCTCACTCGCACTCGCGATCGAAGGCTTCTTTCCTCGACTCGAGGGGTGCGGGCGCGGCGGTTGGCGGGCGAGGCTTGGCCTTTTCGGTTTGAAATGTTCCTTGTAGCCGTTTTAGCCAGCGGCCCCTACTGACCGAAATGAAAGAAGTTTCTCATTAACATAAGCCACTCGGAACATTTGACATAAGGAACAATGGAAATAACCGAGCAATCCCAAGTATCCGGCTAATTCAGCGATTCCCGCTTCAGAAAGCACATATTTAATTTATTTTGTCTCGGGCTAGTCTATCTACTTAATAGCATATGAAATAGATAATTTGTTACAAAAAACAAAATACATCGAGGCACTAGAGATCTCACCTTAAAAATATTGCGTTCGTAGCCCTGCATTAAACGTCGGGAAAACGTCCCTTTATCGCAGCTATAATTTTTTTGTAAACAAAGCGCGAGCGACCCGACGCAAGCGAAAAAACGTAGCGGACGCGGCGGCGGGGTCGCGACTGCGGTCTAATTACCGAAGCGGGTTTAATTAAAACCACTCAGTCCGTCGGATTTGGAGAGCAATTTTGAAGCCGCTTTCGAGGCTAAATTGGAGCTGAGAGCGATCCACATCGAAGAGGTCTCGCTTACGGACGCGAGTGCAGGCTGCAGGGAGGGGAGGGAAGTGTTGGTTGGGGCGATTGACTCGTCCCTTCGGAGGGTTTCAAGTTGCCCAAGTGTGTAGTTAATGAAGTTGACAGTTGGGGACGGGGTGGAAGGAACGTGCCGGCATTCGGCGCCTCCTCTGCACCTGCGTCAGCTCGAAGGCGAGAGCATGGCAGCGAGGAGAAGAAGAGAGGAAGAAAAATATTGTTAGAGCTGTGGGCTTACACGCGTTTCCCTCAGAGCTACCCCTTTTTAAACATTTATGTTTCTAGGTATTATTAGTTATTTCTCTCTTATTACAATGGTTTCTAGATCTTAATGAAATATACACAGAACGTTTTCATATATTTCTTTCTTTAAAAAGAAATAAATTGTTATAAAAATACTGAGTCTGTTTTATTAAGATCAAGAAACCATTGCAATAAATAAAAAATATTACAGGCGTAAATATATTCATTAAAATATTAGTTGTTACAATCATACAGAATTAGTAGCTGTCTACATAAACGTAACATTGTGTGTATTTTCAGCAACTTGTTAGATGTGTTACATGTTAGATCTATAAAATTAATTACTTTTTCTACTCATGATCGATTATAAGACTGATTTTATCCTTGGGGCCCCGACGACGACCCGGCCGATAGCTCGTTTGTTTCACACGCGGGGATCTTTTCTCGCCCCAAAGTGGGCACCTGCCTTCACGATTTACTCTCATGTCCCTCTAGTGGCTGTACTGCACCGCCAGGCACCGCCAGGCACCGTCAGGCACCGTCAGGCACCGTCAGGCACCGTCAGGCACCGTCAGGCACCGTCAGGCTGGCAGCCAAATCCGCCGACATGCTTCGCTCCTAGGACATCCTCCCCAACCAAGCCTGGGCAGGACCGCTCTGCCCGCTCGAAGCAACCGGCTTCCAGGTTGTTACCGGAGTCGTGTTTGAGATCCCTTCTCAATACCCCTTCAGTATCAAGCATTGTCGCGGCGGAGACAACAGCGCAATTGGGAGGGGCACCCTGGTCGCCTCAGAGGCCACAACCCACCTCATCTCTCACTGCTCTCGCCTTATCACCGGAAGGGCAGGGAATCGAGCGGCAGATTTCGTTTGCGCGTAGGCTCTTTCACGTGTGCGACTGCGACAGAAGGCCACATCCCCTATTCCCTGCGGTCCGACAAGGTTGGACCCGCCCGGGATGTGAATCCCGAGCGATGCAGGATACGGCCCCCCGCCGAAGACATGAATGAACCGGAAATGTGAGAGTTCCCGGGGAAGGGATTTCGTCTCCGGGGTTTTCTGTGGGCTCTGATGATTGGGATTTGGGATTCTTGGAACAGCGTCAGCTTCGCTGCCAAGTGCTTCCGCTAACATACTCTTGTTGCGCGACGTGCCTTATTTATGCCCAGCAACGTACTGTATCTTTTAGAGACAACTCCGTCATTTGGTTGAAGAATTCTGGAGATTAGAGCCAACAAATAAAAATTGTAAAAAGCAATTCAGCGAGTTTTTCTATCATGTAAATAAAAATATTTATGAAATTACATAAAATGGATTTACTTTTAAATTAATCAATTATATTTAAACAGTTTATTGTTCTATTATTACCTAGGTTATTTATTTATGTACATTATTTATTATATTTTCAAAATTTAATTCATATAATGTTTCGTGTAGATGTTTTGTGTTTAATAACGTGAAATTGGAATTCCAATATGATACATTAAAAAATTATCCCTCCTGTTGTTGAAGCTAAAAAGGATGGAATTAAGCAGAACTGATCAAAATCCTGATACCTTTTGATGATGAATCATGGTGGCTCCACAATGAAATTGTACGCTGTATGTCCGCTGGACAATTCGTAATTGTTCGTGATTAACAAAGAAAGGCGATAGGTAGGGGCGGGGCGGGCGGGGCGGGGCGGGCGGGGCGGCGGGGCGGGAGGTCCGGACAGGTCGTGACGGTCGCACGATCATAGGGCTCGCGTCAGCTGGCGTCCGCTCGCGACTGTCATGTGACAAACCGCTAACGCAAGCGGATAAATGGGATACGTGTGGAATGTGCTGCATTGCGGGCGGTGATTCTTAAAGTTCAGAATTGGTGGTTAAATAGGTTGTTTCGTTAAGTTAACTCAGCCAAAAAATCCCAGTGTGATATTGCCAATTTTATTCACTTTGCTGGGATATTTCCATCTCGACTATGAGGTCCGTCCTTCTGTCTAAGCGAATAATATAAAACATCCTTGAATCCAACCAACTCGAAATTTCAGGTGTATTTTAAACCAAATACAGATAGGGTTTACCTTGCCTCGCTTTCCTCGCTTAACTGGAACTCAAGTATGTCTCCTGGATTAAATACGCGTATTAAGCACGTGTTCACTCTGTTTCTGAAAGTATTGTTACGCCCCACCAGCCACAGCCTGGCATTGACCGTGCGTGCTTCACATTTAAGAGCGTAATTAAAACCATAAACTGAGGCAAAAGGGACGAATGTTGCCATGTATATTTCAACATTTACAATTTTTTATTGCAGAATTAACTCCATGGTGGTGTGCAATTCAGACAAATTTGCATAAAACATATAGTTGATTAAGCCGATTCCATACACTGAGGCAATACGCTGATTTGTTAGGACAGCATTCCACCACGATGTTAATTCAGTTCTGTAAAAAGTGTCTTCATGTAGGGATTACTTTCTCTTGTAAATATCTTTTGCAATTGTTGCATCTGATGAGGCAGACGAATGTTTCCGAAACGTTGTGGGAAGTGTAATCTTGTAGTTTTATAAATTAAAAAATCTTTGAACAAATAATGTCACACGGCGGAATCTTAACTATGTTAACTATGGTTGACCAAAATGAAGTAGAACTAGAAAAATATACATTATAATAAAGTGGCAACAAAAATCAATATTTGTATCTTATTAAACCTATCAGTTTTAACGTAAGATTTGTTTATTTTTATTAATTTTTAACCTAATGTCACAAATATTTAATCTCCAATAGTCTCAGATCACTAATAGACACTTCCATATTCTGAAGACAGATGATTCTCTTAAGCAACTGCAAAGCTCGAAGTTAACGGCAGATAAGCTTGTGAAAATCAACACTTTTTTTCGTTCTGTCAGTTAATTTCGCTTCATGAGTGCAGAATCTAATTATCATTAGTTTTATACGGTACATTTTCACTCAATTTGCTTTACTAATTGTACACTATTTACATTTTTGGAGCTCTCAAAATAACCTTACAATAAACTTACATTATTTGTTTTAAATAGCTTTTCATTCTTATCGCTCACATTGCGCTTTAGATTTAATTACGCTCTGTATTTCTGCTCTGGTCAGGAATTCAGTGTAGTGTCACCATTTCTTCTGCTTACCCTGTCTCCCCTTCTGTACCCATCTCTCTCTCTCTCTCTCTCTCTTTCTCTCTCTCTCTATGTCCCTATACGGCTTTCTCTTATCTCTTTTTCTACCGTCTCTCTTCTCTCTCGTTTCCTACTCATCTCCCTTTCCTTTTTTCTTCTTTTTCTCTGTCATCTCTTTTCTTTCTCTCTCTCTCTCTTCTCTTCCCTCTTCTTTCTCTCGTTCTCTCTCTCTTTCTCTCTCTTCGCTCTCTTTTCTCTCCTTTCTCCCAGTCGCCTTCTCTCTCCTTCTCTCTCTTTTCTTCTCACTTCCCCTCTCTCTGTCTTTTTCTCTCTCTCTTTCTCATTCTCTCCCCCCCCACTTCTCTCCCTCCTTCATCCCTTTTCTTCCCCCTTTTCTTTCCTCTTCTTCCCGTTCTCTCCTCTTCTCCTTCTCTCTCTCTCCCTTTCTCTCTCTCCTTTCTCTCCTCCTCCCTTGCTCTCTCTTCCCTTTCTCATCTCTCCCTTTTCTCTCTCGTCTTTCTCTCTCTCTTTCTCTCTCTCTTTCTCTCTCTTTCTCTCCCTTTCTCTCTCACCCCCTCGACACACGCACGTATACTTGGTGTTATGCGCTCATATAGAGCCCTCGCGCTATTCCAGCCTCGGGCAATTGCGTTAGTCATCCGATATTGGCTGAACTAGTCCATTATTGCGGCTTTATTTAATGAAGTTTGGATTGACAGCTCGTTGTGGCCCTGACAGCCGCTGGGCGCTCTCTGCGTGGCTGCCGCTGCTCATTCTCCTGTCGAGCCCTTCAGACCCACACCCCATTCTCCAGAAACGCCTTTGATCGTATTCTAATATTTCAAAGCAGAGCCTAGAGGAGGGTGAAAATACTTTGGGTACTTTTTTTCCTTCGCGAAAGCACATATTCAAATGCTCTTAAAGTGAGAAAGTCATAGGTGTGTATTCAAACTGGACTGTTAAGAGCCCACTTTCTGGCGGGAGATTTGTACCTCGTAATTAAGCAATGATATTTATGAGGTTATTCGGATATGATGTGGCATTGCTTCCCTGTTCTCTGTTCCCTGATCTTCTTAATAGATATATCAAACCTAGTCTCTTCATAAGAATTTCTTATTTTAGAAAAACATTTCGTCCGCATTGCGAAAACCTTTAGTGTGACGAATAAGTAATAAGTAATTTTTTCCAAAGTCATCGGCAAAGCACGATTTTAATGATGAGATTCTCTTATTCTTATATAATAAACCAATATATAGAAATTATTTTGTGTTTTAAGTCTTAGTAGGTCAAATTTCTAAATTAAAAGATAGTGACGGAAAAATAAAATATTGTTATTTCCTTCGTTAAATATTCTAAATGTTATGTATTTGAAAAAATAAATTACCGTATCAGAGATACCATACGAAAAGAAATTTCTAGAACACAACACTGTCTTGAAGGTACCAAGAAAAATGTGATCACTAGAATCAATTATAAAAATGTAATTGTACAAAGAGAATTCGCAGGTTTTCCTATTAAAAAAATCTAGTTTTGAGAGGACATCAAAACTTTTCATTAACAACGAGCCATATACTGCTCACCTTTTTCCTTTACTCTGAATAGAAACGTCATGAATGAGTTCATGCTTTATGTTATTAAAACAAATGTGATAATCTTACATCCTACTCCCATTCCCTATTCCCAGACCGACATTTCGCTGGTAACTTCCAGTTTGACGGGTATATCTGACAGCACTATAACATTAAATGGAAGTTGTCTTTTTACTTGATTTTATTTGGAATATAACATTAGTATTAAATGGAGATGAGTATTTTCTTCTCGTGCCTGGCTTCAGCCAAGCGTCTTTCCCTCAATTTTTCTTCTTTACCCTGAAGCCAGAAGCTGCCTGCACGTTCGCCTTCCCTCAGTTATACGTCGGCGCCCCTGGGTCTGCTGCATTGTTCCCGCCCCTGAGAGTAATGTGTTGGTGACAGATTTGCATTGGACCCAAGCCAGGCTCGCGAGCACAGCTCGTTCGCCTATGGAGCGTTTAATTTTCTCGCTACCAGCAACGCTCCTCCCCCCCAGGCAAGTGGTCTCTGTCGGCTCTCGGCTGCGCTCTCCCGCACCTGAAATGCAGAGGGCCAGATAAAACGCACTTCGCAGCCAGCGCCGCGCCGCCGGGGAGGTCGTAGGTGGGCTTGAAGAGGAGAGGAAATGGACATGGGAGCGAACAGCGGGCGGGGAAGAGAGATGGGCCTGAGGAGCGAGGCTGTGGAAGCCTGGTCCGTGAGGGGGCGGGCGCAGGGCCTCACTGGACAGAGCTAGTGATGTCCCGGAGACGTGGCTCAGGCATCGACTGATGTCAATGCACTGCCTCTGACCGGGAGGTCCTACATTCGAGACCCGATGGTGGCAGATTGTCGACACTAGCTAGATAGCAAGGCTCCATTCAGCCGCTGTCTGGAGAATTCCAATGGCCAGCTTCCCTACCAAACTTGCTGCGGACCGTGCGCGATTTTTCCTTCCCATTATTTGTCCTATGCTACCCCTTTCATACACTTACACTGACATGCACTACACTACCGCGTATTCCGGTCGGGAGCGTAGGGCTTCGTCCGATGGGGGTGGTCAGCGACGGTGGGGGAAGAATTCGCTAGCCGACGGTAGAGTGGCGCTGGATTTCGCCATCCAGAGGATTAACACCATGTACTACGCGTACGGGACAAATGATCGTATCGGCTGGTGTGCCCGGAATCACGAGTATTCAATCATTGTAGCTAATGAGAGTGGTTGGGTACATGGGGCGGATGGAACGAGCTGGTACGAATGTGGTAGTGGCGGCGGCGGGGCGGTCGTCCCGTGCGCATTTGCATTCCAAAGTGGCGGACGCGGGTAAATCCACCGAGCGCGCGCGGATCAGCAGTCGGCTCGCCCTTCCTCGTTTCCTTTAGCCGGCCCCCCGCGCGGGCCGATGGTCTCGGTCGCGCTCCGCTGCCGCCTCTTCCTGCCCCATGTTGGCACACAGGCCGAGACACCCTCTGATCGCTCCCTCCGGAAAAGAAGTCAGCGCATGCAGACACGTGGAAAGCGTCAAAGATGCGAATCTCCTAAAAAAGTGCTTTGATGTGGTAATTACATTTTCAATCCTGAGTTGTTGCTTGAATAAAAGGAGCTCGTAGGTTCGTTCTCCACTGATTTCTTTACTCCAGCTAAATAGTAAAGGTAAATACTGGAGACTAGCTTATTCGTTGGGTAGCTTCTAAGGTTTTCTACAATCAATTCCAGATGCAATGCGATGTACAACGTTCCTATCCCACCCAGAAATTTCTTGTGATTTCGTCTCTGCTTTGTGTATGATTTCTCATTCATATAACGGACTCTGCAAGCATTTAAGGCTAAATGTCCCGACACTAGTACAATTTAATGCCACCACGTGGCAGCACCAAAATAAGTAAAATTTACTTTACCGATAACGTCTAAACCGAGTTTCGATTTGTAAACGGCATTTGACGCCTTTTTAAAATAGAATTTACGCTACGATGACCTTTTTTCCAAAAATTAGCAAAACGCGAATTTGAAATTAGTTCTCAAACTTTCCAGAACAAATTAAAAATGTGGCCTTATAGCGCGATGGCGAACATTGCTTCCTGAATCCCACGCTGGACAATCATGCAAATCGGACGAATAGGAGCGTCGTTAAAATGAAATTTACGAAAAACTCCTCGCCCCCCCCCCCCGCCACTTCCTCTTCTGCTCCGTTGCGTCACCCACCGCCCGTTGTGGGCCCTCAGTCAGCGCGGGTGGCATACGGCCAGGCCCGGGCGTCGTGCGGCCAGCCCCGACGGAGGAGGCGGTACTTGCGGGAACACGCAAGCCACACTCTTGGTATATGCTCCTCACTTTGCCATAAAACAATTTTTTTTTTCTCACGGTATCAAACTAAGAGATTCTATACTTACTATTACAGACCCAGGTAAACGGTCTGTAATAGTTGAATAAACTACCGTTTTCACATGATTTCGTCTTCTCTTCGAATACCATTTAAACATTTTTGATGCATTACTCAAAAATATTGATTCCGGTTTTTAACTATGTTTTAAAAAAGGAACTAATTGTGTAAATATCCGCATTATTCCATCTCCTCACACTCTTATTTTAGGTTTTACTTCTAACGGTCTTCTGTTATCACTCCACCGTTGGTTAAGATCATTCTGTTGTCAACATACCGGTAATAAATGACGGGATACGCCATAATTTACTTTTTTCCTACAACTCGATCTTTGATCTCAAAAACGACGTTTATCTACTTTAAAGAGTTCATCTGTTAATCTCTTTTACCAAGTTAAAATAGTCAAAGCTAATTCTTTAAATGTTTTCGTACTTTCGACAAATTTTAAAAATAATGCATAATCTGGCTGTCTAAGTGATGTCGCGTCGAAGGCTGTTTTTGCCGACGTTTCGACATTTTGTCGGTCTTCTTCAGGGCTTGTATGCCCATGACATCTGATGTATGGACATGGTAAGACCACTACAACGAGATGTCGAAACGTCGGCAACAATCTTCGACCGCGGGCGTCACCCGGACAGCCAGATCATGCTACTGACTCTGGCCGAGAAGCCTACTGACTTCAAAGTTTGAAAAAAGTGGTAAAATAGCGGTCTGGCGAGCTGTATCCTGACTCCATGCCCGTTAACAAGCATCGAAATAAGATAGTCATGAATTCAGTACTTTCCAGCGTACTTGGTAAGTCTATTTTGACTATTAAAATAAATTTGTTTATAAATATATTTGAAGGGAATAAATAATTCATGGTGAGTCATTTCATACAGGACTCGTAAAATGAATAAAGGGTAATGATGCAATGGGATTAACTCCCTAGATGTTGTTGCATTTGGAGGTGTTTTCCCTCCATTGTTCTTTGTTTTTAAAAAAAGTGGGATTTTCAGAAAAAGTTATCTGTAGAAATTGCATCATGCAAAACCAGTTAGACGTGACTCTTTCGTGACATATCGGACACAATGATATAAATAATATGGAACATTCAAACGAGTTTAAAATGGAAGGAAATCTTTTTCTGTGAATATGATCTTAGAGTATGCTTTACTCTAACGCTTACGCGACGTAATGCAATCTACACGACATTCCAGAGTAGATAGATAATGAGGTTTCTTCCATTGGAATTATTTATAAAAATGATAAGTATATGCTTACAGTAACAACATTTTTAAAAACCTTTTTTTTGTTTTTCCGAGGGATGACTTTCACCGATTGATTGAATCACACGGTATTGATGCAATTGTGTTGTTATTTACACAATCTCGGCTGTCTCCTTTCTTTGGTAATTGAATAATTATAGTGCGTTGCAAGTCTGTTGTTCACTGTTTTCTTTTCCAGATCACATTGCATAATTGTGTTAGTTTCGCCAAGATTTCTTCCCCTGTATCTTTGAATAGTTCGATTGGAATATTATCTACAGCCGGGGACTTCCCATTTTTCAGTTGTTTTGTCGCCCAATTAATTTCTTCGACCTCAGGTTCTTATTCGTAATCATCTATATTTATACACTACTCTATTTGCAAGCCCTTATCATAAAACTTCTTCGTATTCTTCCCATCTTTTCGTGATCTCTTCTTTTGTTGTATTTATTTTGTCGTTCTCGTTCTTAACATTCGCCATTGTTGGTTTAGAGTCCGTGGTCATATTTCGGAGGATCTGGAAATTTTCTTACGACCTCCATTTGTTGTTATGTTCTTCCATTTCTTCGCTTTTTTCTTGAATAAACTTTTCTTTATCTTGTCTTGGTCAGGGCTGGAATCCCCGTAGAGTTCTCTTACTTTCGTCTGGTCATTTGCTTTCTTTGCAGAGAAATATAATGTTTGAAAATAAAGAAATATAAGGACTCCGTTGTACATATTATTATTATTATTATTATTAATTGGCACGCGTTTGGAGAAAAAACCAAAGAATGTACAGTATAGTATTGCTTATATCGTACTATATAATCCATCTAATCTTCACTTTGATGTCTGTGTTTGCAAGATTTTGTGAAACTTCTTTATATTTCACGGAGAAAATCCCTCTGAAGGTCTGATTCAGTCTGTCGATTGTGAAAACTATTGAGCAGGTTGTTGCTCCAAATGCATCGGGAGGTTTGTCTTTCATTGCCACCTGCCGCAAAGGGATAGAGCAGGGACTAGGGCACGAACGAGCCTGGACTCGCGTAAAGTGGCCGTGGGGGAGGGGGCCCCAGGATTTCCAAGTCCAATATGGCACAGGGACAGTGGTTCGCAAATAGACAACGTGGAGAATGCTCACACCAAGTTCACTGATGGGCTCGCTTATTCGGTGTTTTTCTCCGCTTTACACTTCCTGCTCCATGACCACGTGTCTACTACGTCTGTTCATCCCCGAGCCACCTCATTCTTATTGTTGGGGGCTGACTCGATTGCGAGGCTGAAGAATGCGCTCAATGTTCTTGAAAGCTGCCCCCTCCGCCTAATCTGCAACTACTAGCTGTCCCAAATATATTGCCGCAAGTATCCATAGGCAAGAATTAAAACATCATACGAGAATAAGGAAAACAAATAAGCAATGTGTAATTTTGTATCTTCACAATATGGCCTTTTCTTACTAGGAGTACTCAAGGCTTCCCCTCCGGCTTCAAATCTTTCTTTCGTAATTGATGTCACAGTTCGAACAGATACTTCAGTATAGTTTACTACCCGAAAATTGCTATTATGCAGCGTGTGTTGAAGAACGCCCGAATTCTTTTTTGTCACATTCCTTAATAACGAGACGTATATTTTCCCTAGCTGAACTGTGTATTGTTTGGTCTTTACTACGACAAGAAGCCATACCGTTCCACCAAAAGTCACAAACCAAAATAAAATGAAAACGCTATACACTTGTGTTACGAACAAGAAGCAAACATCATGTCACTCAATCATTGAATTCATGTCTTCTCAGAACAAGGAACATTCTATATCAGATGATGTGATATTGAACCTCATACAATGTTGTCAAAGCAGATATAGTATTTCCTCGACTGCTCGCGTAGGCGGCAAATTGCAAAACACGTCAATATGCTGAATACTTACACTGTATACTTCGGCGAACTCTTCAGTACTACCTCGTATGTACGACAGATGACAGTAATATTTAAATATGTGGTTCAATTAAGTTTTAGAAATATATTTATTTGTGCAATGTAATTGAATTTTTCTCACTATTCAAGAGAGATTTTTGTCAAATTGCCGCCTTGCGAAAGATGGGGCGTAAAAAATCGTTATACTGGCGCAAGAAATATTCAACAATTTGAGTTAACATTTATAACCCCCAGAATGTCAATAAGTTGTAAATGTACGATAATTTTTGTACTGTTTTATTTAGTTTGGTTTTGGTGTCTACATTTCTTCGAACATCTATTTGTCTTTAGAGTTACGATTTAAAATTGATCAATGTTACTTAAAGGCATTTCCACTCTTTGAAGTGCATGTTAAATTGCAGGAAATTGTAGTCTTCTTGCCAACCAGGATTCTTTTTAAGCCAATCATGATCCTTGTTAAGCTTTCCAATATCCTTGTTGAGCCAACAAAAATCAGTTTTCAGCCAACCATCCATTCAGTTGAGCCAATGAATATACTGGTTGAGCCAACCAATAACCAACTTGGGCCAACCAATATCATTGTTGATCCAAGGATGATTCTTTTTGAACCACCTATAATCGTTTTTGAGATAACCATGATTGTTGTTGAGCCAACAATGAGCCTCGTTGATACAACCAATTAGTCCTTTTTAAGCCATCCAATATTCTTGTTAAGCCAACCATGATCCCCTTGCGCCAACCATAATCCTTTTTAAATCAAGCAATACCCTTGTTGGCCAACCATGATATTTGTTTAGCCAACCAATATCCTTGATGAGCCAACAAAAATCCATGTTTAAACAACCAAAATCCTTGTTGAGACAACCAAAATCCTCGTTGAGACAACCAAAATCCTTGTTGAGCCAACCAAAATCCTTGTTGAGCCAACCAAAATCCTTGTTGAGCCAACC
>BOPP01000409.1:188920-208410 GCA_017312745.1 Gryllus bimaculatus
CGTTTTCATCTCCTCCCTCCCCTCCCCACCGACGCCCGCCTTGACACAAATTCCCCGCCCCGCCCCGCGCAACGAGCTGCACCGCCGACGACGCCTTTGCGAGGGTAATGTTCCGAAGGACTTCGCGAACGGAGGATCTTTTATATTTGGTACTTAGAGGAGCTGGGCAACTGGGGATTTCGTGCGGTTGCTGGCTCTTCGAGGCGCGGCCGCTGCCGGTGATGTTCGCCGGTTGCCGGATTAAGTGGATTCGCGAGGGTTGCCTTACTTAGCGTCGGCTGCGGAAATATTGTTCCGGAATTGTTATCGTCGAGTTCGGGGCATTGCGCTGATCTCATAACGTGTAGTCAGAGGGCGGCGATGGAGCCATTTAGAAGGGATGAGCGGAAATGTTATGCATTGCCCTGGGGAAAACAACCGCCGAGATGATGAGTGGACTACCGTGTTTGGATAGATATTGAAAAGGGAATATTTTCTGTAAATATTTTGGAGTATGTTAATTGGGGGCCAGAAGGAAAATAGGAGTTTAATCAATATGATAATTGGGGATTGACCCAGAAAAGGTAATACGTAAACTAGGGACAGACTACCTTTTCCCCTTCCAGGTAAAAGACGATGTGACACTTTATTTTCCAAGAATATTCTCGTACCCTTTATTTTAAAACACAACCCCCTTCCCAATTTTGCAAATTAACGACTGGCATTTCTCTCTCAAAAAATATGGATTAGTTAAATTTGGTTTTCATTTAATTGAATTATTTGTTGATTGAATCAATTTTGCTTGAACATGAAATTGGGACACTCTTCTAGTGCGTTCTTACCTTTTCATTTTGGTATAGGAGGGAGTCCGGAAGATTTTCAGTAAGGCACAAGGAAAAGCTGGCCGCAGCGCGGCGGCGGCCTCCGCGCTTACCTACTCAAACCGCCCTTTTCCTTACCTGCGTTGGTTTGGGCTCCAATTTACGTCTAGAATAAGAAAGTAAGTTTCGCAAGAAATGGTAAAGGGGTTATTTGATCTCCAATTAGGGCCCAATAATTAATGAAAATGTGATTGTTAGAAAGATTTTCAAGTCTCAATTAATACAAAACTTCCATATCGCTATTTAAGGATTTACTTATTATATGGGTTATTTTTGTGGAGACCCGGTTCCGCACCCTTGTACCCCGATTTCGTTTGAAGCGGCACGGGACTAGGGCACCTTTCAGAAAGCGCCCCGAGGGCGGTCCCTTGAACGCCTGGATGCGATTATCGCTTTCTCCGCCAGCCACACTGCGCCATATCCGAGCTTCCTGGTTGAGAGAGCGTGACAGGGGCGGTAGGGCGGATGTTGCGAAGGAATTTATTCTTTCGGGCACCTGCCACACGTACGACATGGCCACAGTGGGGTGTTACAGATTTGTTTGAAGGAAATTTAAATTAATGTGAAATTCGGTATGTGCACGCTCATGAATGTCTGTGTGTGAATAAGTCGAATAAGGATATGCTGTCTTTGTTTAGCATTAGTCGTAGTTCTATTGTTCCAAGGCAATACTGTACGTAGATTATTGTAAATTTATTGTTTAAAATACAGATGAAACACTTCATAAAAAATACTTCAAAGCAGAATCACTACTTGACAGTTCCGCAGCGAGATTCACTTGTTGCACAACAAACAGTATTGTCATTCATCGTGGAAGAAACTTACGGCGTCATGGAGCAAAAATGACTTCTGGGTACAGGAGTTTAATCAACGCCACCTACTACAGCTATTTAGGTGCAGCTATTATTGGCAGTACAGCAATTATTGGTGCTCGGGAAACACTAATCGTGAGTGATTAACATCATCGTAATAACCAACGAACGCACGAGTTACACAAATATTATACTTCCATTTTAGAATAATAATAATAATAATAATAATAATGATAATAATGATAATAATGATAGAATAGTAATAGTAATAGTAATGCTTTAATTAATGGCGAGGCTCAGGCCATAGGGCCTACTGTTATGCTTAACCACTGAATTTGCATACCTGCAGGGTAGTAACATTTTAAGAAGGGAGAACAAGCTGTACATTTACGTCTGGGAGTGCAAAACCAGGGACCATCCTGGCGTACCCCTTAAGCGAATGAGTAAACCCAGAAAATCAATCAGGATGGCGGCTTAGGGCCGAACATAAATCTAGTCAGTCTCCATTATAAGTCGTTACCTAGATCTCGAACAGAATTCATTTTTGCCCTTCTGATCTTAAATCACACCGTGCGATCAAAAAAACGGAAAAGAAGAAGGTGTCAAAAACGAGAACAAGCTATTCAAAATAAACCAGTGCAACGGCAACGTCTCTCTTCCTACAGCCATTCATATGCCCCCCCCCCACACACACACACACATCTCCAGGGCCGTAAGCCCTTCGGAAGACTCAACTGGGGCGTTACTCTCTCCTTTAAATATTCCCCGGGTCTCACGGAGGGACTCCGATAAAAAGTTCCCGGAAGTCGTATAAGCCCACGTTATATGAACGCGAATAAAAGATTCAAATGCGAAAACTTTATATGACGTTGCCCGACGAAACTTGCACAAATTTTCCGGAACGGGGTCCCATCTGAATATACCGCATCATATGTCGCCTCTTGGCGTTGGAGAGGCCGTGGAAGGGCATTGGGTATTCATGCAAATTTGGAGCGCGCGGCGGTGGTGGGGTTGGTGGCAATGCTGGGATGGGCAGTGGTGATGGGGGCGGAGCGTGGGCCGTGGTGGGGGCGGCGGCGTGGGTTGTGGCGATGGTGGTGGTGAGGGCGGTGCGAGGAGCGGTGGGGCAGGCGACCCTGGCGGCGGCAGAGGCAGCGCCCGAAACAATTACTGAATCTTTATTAAAGTCCTTTCCATTTGTTCGAGGAACTTACGAGGTTATGGAAATTGCCTGGAAGTAATAATTCTTTCAACGGAGGCAGGCGGATGTGAAGGCGCGCCCCGGCGGCGCCCTTGGGCGGGGGCGGAGGGCGGTGGGCAGAGGGCGGAGGGCGGGGGAGGAGCTGACTGTACGAAACGAGTAGCAGTGAGATGAGACGTTGGATATTAAGGGTCGCTAGGTCTGCTACTTGCAATTCTAGATGTGTTTTTAGATTTCGAAATATTTCAGTTCTATGCAGCACATTAATTTGATCTCGTATGTCATTTATTAGGTTATCAATGTGATAAAAATTGATAGCAGTAAAAAGAGAGTTGAAGGAGGTGGGTAAGAGATGTTGGAGGTGAAATTCGCAAGTTCTGCTGTGCATGGCGCTCGACTTCGAAATTGAACATCTTAAACAAATCTAATAGAATTGCAAAGTTGTAGAGACGGCTCTAACGGTTAGACAGATCGCCCAACAACGCAGGAATCGACCGATGAATTCGCATTCGATTGAATTGTGATTTGAAGTGTACAAAATAAGTCCGCGGCAGATTTATACATTTCTTGTCCTTTGATTCCACTCTCGCTGCATCAAAATTGATCTTTCTCTCGCTTTTAAGCGGCCATAGCTTGCTAGGCAGGATAGAAATATGTCATTGAGTTCAGCATGTGAGTCAGATGAGCAGTGTGAAGTGAAGCACGAGTTATTATTAGTAATGTGAATATTTGTTATCCTTATTTATTTACATTATAATATTTTGTTTATAACATGATAAATCTAGATATTTATTAACATTCATTAAAACGCCTATTCTCCACCCTAATGTAGAATTCTAATTACCAGTTATCTTTCACCTGTGATAAAAGCTTCTAAACACATTTCGAAGGCCAGCAGCGAATGTTCGTGTGTGACAAACGTTGGCTCTGTCATTGGACGCTTTCCTGACGTCCTACCACCATTTAAACATATATTTTCAATGAGAGGCCGCATCAGATTCTAATCCGGAGCCGTACGCTTAAAAAACAATCGTGATAGCTTTTATCTTTGAAAATTTAATCCTCGTCCAAAAACTGAAAGAAAGCTCCATGCACAATAACAGGACGGTTGGTGAGAACATTGCGTCGGCTGGCGGCGGAAGCGCTTTCGTTGGACCCCGTCGCGTACGCATGGCGCTGAACAACGTCTACCCGAGGCCAGCTAGCTGGCGGACAGTCGGCAGGACGGCGATCGGGCGCAGCGCGGGAGACAGATCGAAGGTCCGCGGACAGTCCTGTCTCGCGTACTGGGTGCGCTTCAAATTTTCAGACAGGGCAGTGAACAGTGGAAAGTCGATGCATTGTCGTGGAAACGCGCAGGGCAGGGCAGAGGGCGGTCGGGTGTGGTCCTGTGGTGAAAATAAATGACACTGAGTTTTAATATTGAATTGTATGTTTAATTTTCAAGTATTATCGTAAATGTTTTAGTTTCATGAAACTTACTTTTAGCTGCATTTGCACTATACTCATATAATTCTAAACTTCTAATTAACATTCAAAATAATATGAGAATCTAAAACAGTATACGGTCAAAATACCAAAGAACATGAACGGATGAAATGTCTTCTCGTGGTTAGAAGTTTATACGTAATGTGTTTGTTTTCTGTTTCAGTGTTCAGAATCAGTTTTGCGTAATGAATCCTCGTTTTGTGGCTCCTTGGTACAGAAAAGTCTCGCCACGTAAAATAAGGCAAATTCAATTCAATTCAAAAAACCTTGTTGGCTGCAAAATATCTGTGTCTCGTCCGGAAGAGGGTAGGTCAATAGCGATAAGATACACCAGACTAAAGAGACTAGGAAACTAATTGGTACGAGAACGTTTCTCCCATACTGTAGCATCACTAGTAAATATTTTTCGATAATGAATCGGAGTCGACAGCTAAAAGCCTTGGTTGTGTTTTAACTCACCGCGGCTTCAGGGAAATGCCTCAATGTGGAGCAAGCGGCGATCGATTCGCGAGGAGCCGGTGGAAGGGCTATTGTCGAATCCACTTGATCCGCGAGGATTAAAATCACTTGCCCACACTCCCTCGTGAATTACCTGCGTACTAAATACCAGAAGCTTTCCGAACTACCCCGCAGACTCGCGGTCGTTTTCATTACATTCAAGCTGTCAGGAGGGAGTTACTTACTGTTAGAGAACCATATTGATGACATTGCTTGTTATAAAGTGACTTTCCGCGTTGTTGTGTGTTGAGAGATTGTGTTGGATAGCATGGAAAGTAGAGTTCGTCCGTGATGCTTTAGTTGGTAATTTTGTATTTGCTACTTAATTATCTGTGACCAACCTACAATGGCGAGTAATTGGTATGATTTATAACATTTTTGTTCTCGATTTGCTCTTGTTTGTATTTACTGGCAGAGTTAACAACTGACATGAAAATTAATATAATTATAACCTTTTAATAATCTTTGGTGGACATTCCATTCAGTTACGAGATTTCTGCCTTTTTCGCATTTGCGGCGAACTTGTTTTTGAGCTCCATTCTTATCCAATTAATTTCAAAATAAACATGTTTTTAAAACGTTAATGAGAATATGTTACTATGTTAAAAAAGTAGAAACATTTTAGAAATGTGTAAACACTAACCAGGAGTAAATGCAGAAATACGATGTTCTCAGTTGACCATACCTGGAACGCAGTACTCAGAAAATTATTCCGACATTAATAGAGCCAATTTATTTCTCGCACTTACTAACTTAAGAAGAGAATGTATTGTAATCATGCACCAGAAAATTAGAAATTTTCGGCACAAAAACTCTTATTGCCGGGCCCTGGTAAGAAAACAGGAGACATATCCAGTTGCTAAATACAGGGGGAAATCCTTTAACACGTGGTGTAGCCAGAAACCATGCTTTGTGGGTCCTTGTTTCTGAAATATTGATTGAAGGCGAAACGTCTGTCTGTGCGTCTGTGCCCAACGCTAGCGCATACACCGTGTAGTCGATTTTCTCCAAAATTGACTTTCTCTAATCGCTCCACCTGATGTCGTGGCCCTCGGTATTTGAAGTTGATATTGGGGGGATCGATTTTCAAGGGTACTTTGCATGAAGCTCCTGCGACATTCCCAAAATAAAAAAAAAGGCTCCAAATGTTTTGATTAAATTTTGTTGTTGAATAGTGAAAGGAACGTTTAAGAGAATGGGACAGTTCTCATTGACGTCCACAATTTTTCGCAAGTTGAAAAACAAATTAGAACTTCAGGTTCAGGACGTCCGCAGCCGAGGGGAGCCCCACGGCCGACGCGGGACAAGGCGGCCGCGGAGGCAGGAGTCCAAGCCACATGGTGGCCGTAAGGCCCTCAACTTCAAAATTGGAGATGGAAATATTGCAAATTTTCTTTTCATCAAAAACTTCTCCATTTTTTTTATAAAATTTTCCTGTATGTAATAAGGGATGGTAGCAAACCCATTTTCGGGTACTTCTCGGTTTTTCAAAAATTACAAAAAAGAAAAAAAAACAGATTCAAAATACAAAATTGAAGATAAGATATTTTTGTTTCTGACAGTCTGTTGTACAAAATTAGTTCTTTAAAAAAAGGCCATGTACATTTTTTGTAAAAGTTAGTAGTTTATGCGTAATTCCTGTTTGCAATTAATGAAGCATTAAGGGCGTCCCGTCGTACATAACGGTAACATTTTAATATTTCGAGAAAATATGTGCTGTTGTAGCTCCCAGTTTTTAAGATACTCGGTCGTACGTTTACGCTAAGGATTACGTAAAATGAAATGCCTCTCGCTTCTGATTGCTTCCGAGAAAGTCTAGAAGGCCCAGATTTCCTACTTGGCGTCATCCTCTACGCAACGGCCGCGCTCATCCACCGGCCTCGCTCCTGCGTGCAAATTCCCGGGCGTGGCAGGGGGGGGGGAGCAAGGCAGTGTCGCGTACCTCGCTTCGCGCAATGGGCATTGCAAGAAGGCGACACCGACGTCTTTAAAGGGTTTAATAGCAGCTCCCAATTTCACTCCGAGTGCGAGCTCGCAGGAAAGAAACTCGTGCGCAGAGCATTGGTGAATGATTCAGTGAGCGGAAATGAAGTCTCATTCGCATGTTTGAAGTTCAGGGCGATAAAACAGTTCTAAGAGATTTTTGTGAGTTTATTTCTAGTACAAGGTTCATTAAAGTCCAGAATCTTGAACAAGTGGCTTGCTCATGTTTGTTACTATAGCGTGCGAAGTGGATGTGTAGTAGATAAATGGAAATTCCCCATCAACGAAGAAGCCCATCAACGGAGAGGAACATCAGTGGCTGAAAGAAAAGAAAAGTTGCACATTCTACACCCGAACTTACACGATGCCCGCGATTTAATAACTAACATCACAATTTAAAAAACAAGAATTAGAATTAGTAATTAAGTAATGTTTTAACAAAATTAATATCTATGCAAAACATACAGTATGCCGGGTGCCTCAAATGTATAATTCACGAAACAGAAATTTGCAATGGGAAAGTTAATGGAAAAGTTACACACAATGTTCAGTGTCGGTTGTCAGCAACCTGTGGACTGAAGGCCGCCACCAAGCCGCTCTTGAAAACTCCAGATACATTTGACTCCAACTTTCAGTAACTAGACGCTTCTTGAATTGGATGCTTAAAAAAAGTTTCGCTGCGGACAGAAATTTGAAAATATTTGCAGGAAGCAAACGCTAGTTCTAGGGGCAATGAACTCAACGCCCTTGTCACACAACTTCACACACCACCCACTCGCAGCTCAAAATGAAATGGTCGACACGCAACTTCACTCTCAACTCAAAGACAATTTGGCAAATCCGCAGCGAACAGAGGATGGTGACCGAACTTGGGCACAGAACTGGAGACCATACACGCGTTGTCTTAGGCAGCTGCGGAACCCGCTCCGCCGAAATCCCTGCCATTGTGGGCCGCTTCCGTAAATTCGCCCCCTGAAAAGGGTTTTAAGCAGAGGCCATTATGGGCTGCGCCGCGGTCCCCCTGTAATCAGCAGTTTCCTGGCGGGGCTCTCGTGGCGCCGTTGGCCCCCAGCTGCCGACGCGGTCAGTGGTGTTGTTACCTGCGACCCCTCGCAACCCCTCCCCCTTCCCCGCCATCGCCCCGCCCTCGCAGTTCAAGCCCCCCTCGATCCTGCCTCGCCCCATTCTAGCCCCTCGCCTCCACTCACACCGCCACCCTCCAGCTCCATCCTCGCTGTTGCTCTTCCACCCCCATTCGTCCTCGCCGTTCCGAACCAGGCGTCTCGCTCTCCTCCCTCCGCCTCGACCCCATGCGCGTCCTCATCTGTCGCCACCTGATCCTCATGCCAGTTTGCAGATCTCGTCGTCATTTCCGCCCTCATCCCCGTCCTTTCTCCATTCACATTCCGCCCTCGCTTCCGTGTTCATAAGCACCCTCACATCAATACTCACCCGGTTACCATTACAGTCCTCAGCTCCCGTCCTCTTGTCCTCCCCTATTCTCTGGACGGCACCAGTGCATCTGTTCCTCTCTTTCCCCTTTTCTTGGCGTTTCTCCGCCCTTACGCATGTGCACTCCGTCTTCGACCGCCTCCACTGCGGACGCGAACACTGCGCCCGAACGTAGGCAGAGCTTTTGAACGCCGAAATGGCAAGCCCTCAATAGATGGGTTATAAAGATGGATTAGATAGAGTAATGACGAGACATTGCTTTAAAAAAGAGGATGATTCCTGTACCACGATACTATATTTGTCAGAGAATGTTTGTATGCACTTGGCGTGACAGCCCGTGAACGGGCTCAGGCCTACTGGCGACGTCCCTGCGTCATTGTCACACGGCATCATATACTGGGACATTGCAACGAAAACGCAAACTATGTCTCAAATTCATTATTTACATTGTAGTTACAATATTTAATTTTCTCTCGTTTCCTTCTGCCAAGAATTTACTGACATTTTCATGATGATTCCACCATCTTCCGAGAATTCTGTTAATCATTTCGAGTGACCTTTTCATATTCCATATTCAACTATACAGTACTGTTCGTGAACGTCTTCAATATAACTGTCATTTTTACAACATTCAAAAATATCTTAACATTTCACTGAATAAATAACGTTTTAGCAACTGCAATACTGTACATTCTCTGCTGAAGATGGTTGCATGTGGCAGCAAAGTATTTTTTTTTTGTTTCCATTAGTTTTTTTCTTCTAATTTTACGAACTGCGGACCTCATAAACAACTAACTCATGTTCCCGATTCTTTCAATATGCACTCAACTGTTAAAATTACAGAGGGCTTATTCAATTGTGAAAAGAAATTGTGTATCTGAGTTTACATGCGCACTCACACATGTACACACACTAACACATTAACACACACGGTCCTACCGCTTTACACACTTCGGCTACCCATATGAACAGCTATGCGGTCATCAATTTATATTCTTCTTTCTCTGTATCCACATCCCTGCATGGATTTTGATCTGTCATCCGCCTCCTCGCAGTACTGCTAATTGTTTTGAAATTCACTTGGAATTCCGCGGAAACTACCAGAAATGACCGACCAGTACATCCCAACGTTAAAATTTTTCCTTGAGGCGGCCACCGCCCACGACGCATCTACGCAGACGATGTCGACAACCCTCCATAGTGGGACTCGCATCTAGGACCCCTCGATTGCCGTGGCATCACTTCGAAACTCGCAGCTACTAGCTGCGCTACCGGATCAGAAGCCAAGGTACCTTTGCAGGCGAAAATTGCTAGAACAAAGCCAGCGCGGGGGCGAATAAATTAAACCGGTGCCACGGACCGCAGCGGCGGCGTGGTCGCGAGCCACCACAGCAGGGCGGATGTGTCTACGCTGGCCCTCCAGTCCGGATCGGGCTCCAGGGTGACATAAGCATTCTAGAACACTGCCCCGAGAACGAGATTTAAATATGACGGGAGAAGTCGGGCTGTTCGTGACGTTTTCTTCAAAAGCGCATCCAAACAGTATTTCAGGTTGGGGGCGCAATTTAATTTAATTTAATTTAGTAATACGAGTATAATGGCAATACAGCTTGGATGTGATGAGATCCTTGTTTAGTATTTTTTTTAATAAATTGAGTACAATTCCAAAAAAATTGCGTGTCGCTATTCACATTGCTCCTGGGGCCACCTTTTCGATTCGCCACCGCGCCAGTGAAGATAATCCTCCGGCATTTAACTGGATTTGCTGGGGTGATCAGAGCAGCTGCCCACCGTACTTCTCATAGACAAATCTTTACTTTTCATTCAAAAGTACTCGAAAAGTACTATATCCAAAAAATTATGTCTGACCTTATTTAAAGCGCTGTCTTTGAAGAAGAATTTCATGAAGAAAAAAATCCTAAACTTGAATGTTATAGTTGAAGGAAGACGCCAAAAAATGTGAACTTACACAATTTTCGAAATATTTGAGAGTGCAAAGAAAATGGCTCAGGTGACATTTTAGGTGTATTTTACTTGATTTTTGGAACAAATTTAATAAAACAATTTGAGGCCAATCTTCATACAATTTTGAAAATGTTAAGGTTTCATGTAAAATACTCACCTACCCCCCAATCAAAATATCCTTTCAAATTCACGGCATCTCCAGTTTAGTCAGGTAGATGGGGAATATCAGTTTTGGAGAAAACCTTTGTAACGGTTGCGCGCGAACGGAGAGGCTGACTTATTAGTCAGTCAATATTTTGGTTAAAATGACCCTCCAAAACGTGGATTCTGGTAACACGTGTTAGTGGAGGTAATTTATTACATGTTTCAACGAGATTTATCCAACTTTTTGGTATCGGGGCCCCACAATAGGTTTTTTGCCTTAGGATTACAGTACCTTCTCTAGTGTAGGAGTATTACAATCCTCTCTCTCTAGGAAATAGTGTGAGAGAAAGTTGAAATTCCAGGAACCATTCACACTGTCGCAAGCACTAAGAATGTGAGTCATGGAAAAATAAGAGGCGGACTAGTAATTTACGTGTGTCTTGTGTCTCGTTTAGAACAGGTTTTCAATTACTATTCTCCCTACAAAGAACGTAACACAGACTAACGAAGCCTAATGTTTCAGTGACAGCTCAGTAACTACAGGAAATAAATTACACATTGAGAAATTACTTGCATGGCATTTGCATCTAATAACATATTTTGAATAGTTGCACATCGTACAAGTATTGAGTCGTGCTGTATCGATGTATGTCCTTGTAGGTGTATCACGTATTGTTCTCAAATTGCCTATTGTTTTTCTATTATTTTCATCGAAGAATTTTGCTAGTGTTTTTTAAGTTCTCGAATAGATTATGATTTTTTGTTGTTTTTTTTAGGGAAAAATAGTGTCATGTAACCATAAAATTAAGAAGTAAGAATTATTCAAGGGAGCAAGCATTAAAGAATATCAATATTATTGGACGTGACTTGTGCTAAGTATAATGAATCACAATATTTGGAGTCTAAAATTAAAAACGTATTGAACTGTTAATCCCGAGAAATACACATGACTCAACGCTACATTATTGAGAAATCATCACTATGTTCCTGAGATAATTTGTCCTATTCTTTTGTATTTTATTAGTGTAATTAGATTATGCCATGTCATAAAAATTTACATAATAAAATTGCAACAACTGATGAGAATTCGTTTAATACTGAAAGGATAAGGAACTGCATCCTTGGAGTCTAATAGAAAATTGTGAAACTTCGTCATTGACATGAAGAAAAAAATAATTTGAAAGACTTTATAAAGAACCGTTTTACCGAACAAATTATTTCACGCAAGTATTTAATTAACACTTGGGTTGAATGCTAATATTTCAATTAATACATTATAGAGAATTTTAATTAATATTCTAATTAAATTAACAGTGATTGTCATTTTTTGAGAAACAAACCGTAATGATGAAAATGATCAGACAAAAAACGTGAAATCGCTTATTGGCAAAATACTTCCACAACTCATAAACACTATTGACAACTGAGTTAAGCAGGCTGCATGCGAAAAGTTTCACGTTATAGGTTCGCATGTTACATACTAAAGAATTCACTTTTTAGTAAAACTTTTTGTAATACTGAACTCTTAAATCGACATACCACTGTTAAAGTTACTCCTAACGACCGGCGTTCGTTATCGTCTGTTTGCGTCTTAAGGTCGGAAAAGGAGCCGAAGCTGCAATTCCTAACGAGAAATGGAGTATTTCCGCCCCTTATGTCATAACACGCTTTATTTCATACAAAGTCGCATTTCGCTACTTTTATTTAATTTCATATAGCTATACTTCACGATGTAGGAGTGCCAATAAAGAATTGTTCACGTAGAATCTTGATTCTGTGAAACAATTTCAGTCCTCTGAAATTTAAATGAATTGAAAGATAAAGATAGGTTTCGAAAATCGATAATAGATGAATCCAATGTAGCAACCGAAAGTTAATGCCTCAGAAATAGGAAGACATATAAAAAGCATGAAAAGTGTTGTTCCAGGAAAAATATAAATAATAACATGGTTAATGAGGATGTAGTGTTGGCTTACTTGTCAGACTTTGTTCTCTAACTTTTGTCATCGTGGTACTGTTATCTACATTTTTCAAGAATGATTGTAGGTTTCTTTTTCATTATTGTAATCAAATTTGAGTTTATCGTTGGTGGGCCATGAATTTATAAAGTAAATCAGAAACGTTGGTATACAATTTTCAATTTCATAACTTGGTATGAGATTTCATTACGGTAGAGTCCCACTAACCAGCCTGGTTTGAGGCTCGTAAACCGAAATACGACGTAGTATGATATAAAGAAGATTGAATTATGGAAAGCATGGATTGTACCCGGCCGATATGTCAAATTACGAACTTCACTGGTTATTTGCTCAATATTCGTCTAATAATGTTAATAAGAATTTCATTTTTAGTTTTTTTTGTCTAGAGTTATTTTAGCCAATCATTTTTTATAAAAAGCGAGATAAAAAAATAAATAAAATAGTTTAATCTAAATTACGGTTCCTGTTTAATGTCGTTCTGTTTTCAATGTTTTTAATACAAAATTACGATCTGAAACATTTCTGGACAAAGACTAATAGAAACTTCATGGCAGCACGTAGAAATTTAATGCAAAGCGTCTGAAATATTAGAATTTTAACGGAGATACTTTTCAACACAAAATGTACCATATTGACAACAGAAGATCAAATCCTGATGAGTGGGGATTAACGTGATGCTAAAGAATAGCATGAATATTTTCGAAAAGAACCCAGGCACTCTCCCAATGGCTCCCCTATCAACCCACCCTGCTTCAGACGCGGAGTTATCGACAGAGACGAGCGGCGTAATCTGTGTTCTGCGGCTGTACCATGCATTCTCATTCTCACCCCTTCGTGATACCCCCGGACTTCGAAGTGGCGTCAGAATTAACGCCTGAACGCGACCTCAATACATCAATCTCACTCCTAGCCTCCCATGCATTTCTTCTGATAGAACGTACGAACTCTGAGGCAGAGTGAGTGGAAATACACTAATTTCGCGCTGTGACCGGCTCCTCGTGAAGTGCTCGTGAGTGGAGTGTCGCGGGCCAAGTGACTTCATGCTGGCTGAGGTTTCCTTTCCCTCCTTTGTCTGGTCCACTGCTCGCACTTCCACACACATCGGGGGGCCAGGGGGAGCCGCAGATGGGGCCCCGCCCCGCCCAAGACTTACATAAAGTGAGCTTATTGGACCCTAATTTTTCAAAGTGGAATAACTCATGGCTTTTACGAGTTTTTGTAATTATTGAAATGAAATGGAAGATCGTAAAACAAAACGATATTTGAGAGACATGGAAAATTGTTTGGAAATGAATAGTCAACAAGAATTTAACAAGAGGTATCGTTTTCACAAGAATACAGTTGTAAGCATTAGTACTTATGTTGATCACTGGGAAAGGGGGCTTGAGTAATAAAGGATAACCATTTACACCCGTTCTCAACATGGCAATGGCACAACAAGCTTTTATGCAACATCATTTCAGTTTCATAATTGATTGACTTCAATTGCAGTCAACCGGACCGTATTTTTTAGGTTATCCTACGAGGACCAAGTTTTATAGGTTATCCTACAATTGTGCTCATAACGTATCATATTAAAAAGTGTTTTTATCCGTTGGTTTGTGCCGAACTCTATAGAATAAATCAGCTCTGAGTTTCTAGAATCTTTACAAAAATATCTGGTGGTATCAAGCAATATTGAAATTTATGGAATTCCCTTTATGTTATACAAATATCGTTTGCCAATAATTATGTCTCGCAAAGTCAGTAAAATTCTATCAAAAGCAATTAACGCTTATTAGTTAAGAGTTTGCTTATCGAATAAGTGTCGACTATGAATGCGGCCCACTCCAGATGCACGTGACTCCATTTTGGAGGATGGTGCAGCGCTAAGGTGGCACCGATATTTGTCCTCGGATGGCTAGCCCTGGGGCTGGGAGATGGAGTGATGAGCGGATGACACACACATTAAGTATTACACACCCACGCCCACACATCGTCACAGCACTAGTGCATTAGGCTAACCGGATCAGCCTCCTCCTCATCCTTTCTCTTCTTCTTCTTCTTTTATTATTATTATTATTATTATTATTATTATTATTATTATTATCATCATTATTATTCCTTTACCACTTCTTTTTCTTCTTATTATTAATATTATTATTATTACGCCAGTTCAAGAGCATTCCGGAGAAATTTACCTACCTCAGAGTTTTAAATTTTTAATTTCAGTTGCGCAGACTTTCATTGTTTTAGAGTAAAATAATTACAACTGGCGTCCTTGTTATGCAAACAAAATAAAAACTAGCTAGTTTATAACACCGCAATAAAATAAATAAATAAATAGATCCCCAAACCAAGGAGCGGCAAGCTATTCGCCCCGTGACGCCTCCCGCGCGAGCCTCTTCCTCTGTCTTGCCGCCGCCGGCGCCGACCACGCGCGCCGTCAATATTTAGTTGGCCGTGACGTCCGCGATGTGGCGTGAGCGCTGCCACAACCGAAAGCTGATCGCAGGCGGGCGGGGACGTCGCCACAGCGGCGCGCGTCCCACAGGAGAGCACTGGTTTAGGAACTGAGTACTTTCGGTTCCGCAGCGCGGCAGGTGGTGTTGGCAGCGGTCCTGTTAGAGTGGTGCATGTTAAATAGCGGGAGGTAGCGGAGTTCATTCTCGGGGAGAAGTGACTCAGGGCATCAACTGGTGTCACTGCAGTGCCACTGATACGGAGGACCCTAGGTTCGAGTCCCGTCGGTACCAGGATTTTCGTCACTAGCTACATAGCCAAGCCCAATTCAGGTCTGGAGGAGAATTCTAGCGGCCACATACTCTGATCGGTACTTTTCGGTGGAATCTCTGAACAGCAGCAGGCGAACGACGGAGCAGTATCCGAACAAATGGGCCACGAGCCGCGCAGCTGGGCGGTGCCCCGCTGGTGGGAGATACCTGGCTGAGGGAAACCCCGCTAGCCGGCGGTAGGTCGGCGCGGGATCTCGCCATCAGCACCGCCACCTCTCGAGCAAAGAGATGCACTACACGCACGGGAATAATCTTAGATGTTGACGTGCCGGAAATAACTAACAACCTAATTGGACCACCAGGATCCACTAGAACGTGAGATCCAGTGCGACACACCCGTCGGCTATCGAGAGCCCCCTCCAGGTATCTCCGACAGTGGGGGACCCATATTGCCAACTAGCTCCAAACTACCGTCATGTGTGGTAGTCGAGTGTATTTATTACACGTAAGTTTCTGTGAAAAATGGGAGAGGTGTGGTAGAAGGATGAGTGTGGCGTCATGGATACAGCGAACACAGACACGAGCTTTCATATAACAAATATTTATTTACAAGGAAAACAACAAATATTTACAATGAATTTACACTTTATTCCCTAGCTCCGATAGACCTGCTATCCCCTGATCGCAGGAGCGATCCAAACCCGGTTGATGATCTGTTTCAATTGTGGCACTCGCCACTCCTATATCTGAAGCGCGCACAAAGCCAAGCTTCCGTGTCCGGATGTCACACTGCGACACAAAGTCCGTATTGGCGTACCAACTAATGGTTTGCCTCGATCGGAGGAGCGATATTGCCCGATTGAGAATTGGTTCGAGTCGTGGCACTCAACCACTCCTCATGTCGGAGCACGCACGCAGCATCGCTCCCACGTGACCGCAGTTACCCAAGGACACAAAGTCCTCCACAGGCTCCACACGTGACTTGCCTCGCGAGCCCCGCTCGCCGCTGCACCGTCGTGACGCAGTTTTTGTGCAACTGCACGGGGTTCTCCCCTGTCTCTAGGACCCACCCACTGGCTCTGCGCACTCCGTTATATAGTCGAGGCTCACGTGACCTACTACGTCACGCCGCCTCCGCAGTGCACTTCTGCTTGCCATGAGGTTTGGGTCTCCGTTCCTTAATACCGGAGAACCCCTAAGCCTCGTGTCTCACTTTGCCGCGTGCTTGCTTTTACCTTCTCTCCTTCCTGTGGCGAGGCGGTTTCCGAATCCCTTACCACGCGTCGAAAATAGCTGCCGCAAGATTCGCTGGCTAGTACGTTACATGAAGAACAAAGATATCGCGCACTTAGTGACCCATTTGTTAAGTACGATAGTGCGGCAATCACTAACTACCAATCGGAGCAGCTAGAATTCTCCTCCCATCAGCGACTGAACTTGATCGAGCTATCTACGTTGTGTCGAAAATACGACACCGTCGGGAAGAGAGAAAAAATCGACAATGGACCTTGGATGAATTTAGGAAGGTCCACGAAACACGCGCGACCAAAATGTTATAAATACCTCAAATATGAGGCTTCTGTGATGAGTTGTAATAAAATAACTAGCTTTACAAAACACCTACGCGCTCGAGTCACTATGGTCAGCTAATTAATTAAAAATATAATTGTACAAAAATTGTAAATTTTTGATGATGTCTAGAACGAGTTATGAATCTATCATAGTTATACCTTTATTGCGTTGATCTCCTTTAATTGAGTTATATTTTTATTCATATATTGTAGATGGCAGTGAGGTTTTCCTGCACGAAGCGAGAATTCCACCATGACCCACGACAAAGCAGGATGAAACGAGGAGCGCATTTGTAGTTTTATGCTCCAATTAGAATAAACAAATTATTATTTAAAAATTAATTTATTAATTAAAGATTAAAAATTTGGAAATCAAATGGAAGGAAAAATACCCAGAAATTCAAAAGAAAGTATTTGAAAGAAGACGAGAAATAGCGAATATGTTTATAAAAGATCAAAGTTTGCGCCAGCCAAAGTACGCGTTGACGTTAACCTTTGCAAAAGAGGTTGCTGTACATTCATTTTCAGATGGAAAAAGATGCTCTGATTTGTGATTTCTATAAACTGGATAATTATAATACTGAAAATGCATATTTATTTGGACGATTTAAGACCTTTTCTTTCAAGAGAGAGTATTTAAAGGACAACCAATGTTGGTGAGACACTAACAATTGTTGTAAACTTCAAAAATTGTAATGAGATATTTATATTTTTCTCATTATATTCAGAAATTTGCTTTGATAATGTATAAAAAAAGTATTCCATGAGGATTTTACTGACCCATGCTTTCTGAGTTATTTTGTAAAAGTTCTAGTAAAATCCTTAATATTTCAGAACAAGGTCAACGTGAGGTAGCTTCATTTTCCTACTGAGCTCTTCAATTCTTTGTCTTTTTTTTCAGATATCTAAAAATTTTACCTAATGTGAATATTTTAATAAAGAAATCCGGTTTAAAAACATAATTTTATAGATTTCAAAAATATAATGATTTTTATTAACTCAATGTTTAGGAATATCCAACGCGCTCTCAAAAGACCTTTTAGGGTATATCACTCCTATTACTGTAGTTGTTGTTGCCTAAACCCTGATTCGAAAAGAAACGCACCCGGGCAAGCACCCACCAAGTCGCCTCTCCTCGGGAGGACGGGAGCATTCCGCATTCGGCGACCGTCCCTCCCCTCCCCCCCCTTCTTGTAGACATCTAACATTTAGAGTTGATCGTAAATATCGGTTATGAATGCTGCATTTATGTTATTTTGCCGGTTTTTTATTTTCGAATCCGCAACAAAAAGTCACAACATTTTACATTTGAATTTAAAATGGCGCAGGAGTGAAATAGGACGCAGCCCTCTTCTATTCTATCTGATATCCCCCCCCCGCGTGCATTAGGTAACCCAAAATCATCGTATAGTTGTTTTATATGTTCACTAAAACTTCCGGTATCTTATGTTTTCTTAATACTGTCCAGATACTATTTCGATAAAGTTTTCTGATAATAAAAAAAGACGGCATATATCCAACTTCTCCATTCTACACTCTGTTCAATAATTATCCTCATGATGTTAATCTGGTCAATACAGATTTCTCTGGACGGAACACAGCTTGCTATCGCGTATGTTTTTTTTCAATTTTCTTTATCTATTAAATAGTAATTTTCATTAAATCTTGCATGAAATTGATAATAATGTCATCCCTCTCCAATTGTTGCTGTCTGTGATGTTTCCTTTCTTCAGTAATTTTACAAGTAGTCCTTGTTCTTTCTTCCGTACCATCTTAAAAACTGGTAGAGGGTCGTAACAGTAGTATTTATAATCATTTCCACTCTTCGCCTTCAACAATTGTTTCAAAAAGTGCTTTCTCCTTCGTGGTTCCATGTGGGTTCTTCGCGATTTCCACATGTATTGCTTCTCTCTCTGACGTAATCAGTAGATACAGCGCTCTCGCAATATACTGCGTCCTTGCCCTCCCACTACCATCATCATCCCCCCGACGATCGGACGTCCCGAATTGTTTCAACTGCACGCGCCGCCTTTCCTCGCACTGATGCGCCGAGCACCTCGCGCTGTGCAAGCACTCCCTCGCCGCCCACCAAAGGCAGAAACCTCCATTCGGCGTTCCTCCTCCATTGGGCGCTGTTCGATGACCAGAAGGAAGCTCATGTTATTACATAACTTCCTATTTCGGCTCTCCCACGTCTTCCAAAAATCGTCCAACCACACATAACCTAACTCCCCTTGCAACCATGCTTCCAGGCCACCCGCGATATCCACACGCCACCCCGCTCTCCCGCTCCCCACGCTACCCCAGCTCCCACGCTACCCCAGCTCCCACGTCTACCCCAGCTCCCACGCTACCCCCGCTCCCACGCCACCCCCGCTCCCCACGCACCCCCTCCGCACCCACCCCGCTCCACGCACCCCGTCCCCGCCACCCCGCTCCCCCACGCCACCCACCGCCTCTTTACCTAGGCCTCCCACGTTCCCTATGTCACCCGTATTCTTCACGTCTTCTAGCTCCCCACGTCACCGCACATCATCACACCCAGCTTCGTTGGGGTCTCGTGAAGCCTTCCCCCGCAAAACGCTCCCCCTCCACCAAATGTTCCTTTCCGCCCTCCCTTCCCACGCCGCGACTCCTAGGCAGAGCATTGGTCAAACCAATACGAAGCCTTCGTGCGTTGCCCTTTCCTCGCTCCGGCGCCGCCGGTCCACTCGTTCCCCCCTCGTCGTCATTTGGGCGCGGCGCGCTTCCTTACGCCCGACGTATGCCTCATCTATTACAAGCGACCTCCGCGCGGCCCACCCCACCCCGCCCGCCCGCCCG
>BOPP01000409.1:209053-230868 GCA_017312745.1 Gryllus bimaculatus
CCGCCCTGCTTCCTCCGCCGGAGCTCATCTGCAGGTGACTCCCACAGCGCCTCGCGTCTTGTGCTTGGCCTGGAATGTGCAACGCCCTGCGGTGGGTTTAAGCAGCTCTCTTTATGCTCTCTTTGCGACAAAGGGTGGTCCGCTGCGACAGGCGTTCTTGTTCAAGGGGAGGAATAAGCTGATCACAAGGCAATAATAATAATAATAATAATAATAATAATAATAATAAAATTTATATTTAAAATACCAAATGATTCCACTCAATCAACTTTTATTTGTTTAAATGAAAGGTAGTGTAACCTGGATCAGATGCTCTTTTTAACGAAACAGAAGAAGAGAGTGAAAGGAAGAGAGAGAGCAGGACTTCTGATGGGATTTGCTAGTATTTTCTAAAAGGCAAATTTCTTTCTAAATTATTTTTTATGCATTTCGATGTCGCAATTATCGAAGGCTGTAATGCCGACGTTACGACCATTTTGTAGTGGTCTTTCACAAGACTGGTATAAATATAAAGCATTTGTAATTTTTTATTGTAAACTGAAACTTGCGCACGAACGATTTTCTTCGAATGTAATTACTTTTATCTTTGAGCACCCCCGTGTTACTCATAGCTGGCAGCCACAACATGTGTCCTCGCCTCTAGCTAATTTTCAACCCGAATCAGATTCACTTTACAGCCAAACCGGATGTTTCGAGTTTCTTGTTGACATAAAACTGTTACATAAAATATCGATTTATTGAATTTCAAATCATTCACGAATTCATAAATTCTGAAATATTATGCAATATAGCGTTTCCCAGGTTCTTCGTCGATATTTACGCAACTCTGGAATATTTTAAACCCGCAACGCAAAGGCGCCCGAGGACATTAAAATGGATCAAGATGAATAATTCATTGCGTTGCTCCTGTATTTAACGTGCACATTAACATTTTCCTGTGCCTGATTAATTGTTTGGTCGCCCATTGGAGAAATGTATTGCTGCAGATAGGCGTATCAGGCCGCACAACGCTACCGCAGCGCCGCTTGATGTTTCTAAGTGCACCCGGGAGGTGGGCGGTTCGTGATAAAGGTGTACGTCGGCCTATATTGGGCGTTGGTCGCCTTCGGACCTGCGTGTGTGTGGATCGTGTAAGACTGAGCACACACAGCGTGTACATTATGCTCCGGAATTTATGGGACAAATGTACTTACGGCCACTAACGGCGCAAGCACGACCACATTTATCTCAGACGGTCGTCCGTTATGCTTTCAGCTGTCTTCGCTGTTGGCCACCTCGCCGCTCAAGGCTTTCTCTTGACGTCAATGGGATTTCTTTATGGGGAAAAGGTGGGGAAGTAGCTGCCAACGCCTACGACAGTCGGTGGGTCGTCAGGTGCGAGTTGTGAAAAGTGTGGCGGCATAGACATGGTTCGCGCTAGTCGGCTTTTGCATAGATGCTGGTCACAAGCATATTGGCCATGTAGTTGCCACTGCTTGACTTGCTGCCATCTTTCAGTTCTGGGTTTCCAATAATTTCGTTCCCAAGTTAGAACGTTTCTTGTTTCATAAAAAATGTTGACAAATTTTCTCTCTCTTTGTACTTTATTTTTTCCGTTAACATATTTAGAACTTCTGACACTATAACTGAAGAAATAAAAATATTTGAATCTCTTTTATCCTAAAAATGATTCATTTAAAAGCTGAAGCTCGAATGTTTTTCTGTTGTTATTATAATATTTGCATTTTCTAAAAATATCAAACTTTAGAGTCGGACAAGCTGAGTTCTCATTTTATAACTGGATATGTGTATTCTACAAAACTAACTAATGAAATGATATAATGTATCTAGTGTGTATGATTGTAGTCAGTGCAACATGTATCACATCTTCCTTTCTCGCGAAGCGGAAGAGTAATAATTTAATAAAGATGTGTACATTACTTTCTTACTCTGGCTACAAGTGTATCATTAGTTCATTAACTTAAATTATACAAACTAAAATGTAAATCTATTAGGATAAATCACTGTAATGCTGAATCCGAAATCAAAAATGGCTTTAGTTAAGGGCGCGAATATATTTTCAGCAAACGCTGATGTCTATAACCACAACACTCGACGTAGTAATCATATTCATCAGATGATTCACATACAATACATGTACATAATTTTACAACACTTTTTCATTTGACATTAAACTATTAAATTCGATACAAAACTTTGTCTCAGGATTTTTTTCCGCTGCACAACTGTTTCTATACTATTAAGAGACTATTCCGAACATCAAACAGGAAATTAATATTAATTTTAACAACGACATTTAGTGTATTTGTATAGTTGTACAGGTACAGGATTGTATAATTAGTACAGGTAAAGAACCTATAGCAAGTATTGTACTTCAGCTCCTGGGTCAATGACCCCCAACTCGATCAGATTTTCGTCGTTTCCCTGATCGTTGAGAAAATGCTGAGATGGCCCCCTGTTTTGCTTCTGGGCATAAATGTAACTTCAAATTATCTTCTCCCCATAGCACGTCACACATAGTTTTTAACTGTTTTGACGTAAATAAATAAATAAATAAAATTTTATAATTGGAAAACCCCTGAGTAATAAAAACAAACCGAATTGACACGAAAAATAAATAGTTTTTTATTTTATCATCGCTTCGTGCACCTCACCCTTCTCCCTTTAGAAACGATGTGGAGTTGTGGAGAAAAATGAATATCGCACCAACGGGCGGATACGTCAGCTTTTAAACGGTTCTGTTGTAAATATACACCTTCCTATGAAGCAGTTCATTATTCAGGGATAACAAATGAATGACAATAAATATCGCAGAGCATGATAAGTGCACTCCCTTCCCAACGTATTTTTCTCTCCTGTCCCCCAGGCTACGACAAACAAACAAAATGCGTGTTACCAACCCCCACCAGCCCCGTCCAACAGAGGGGAGGCCCGCTGCATCCCTGGAGATGTTTCTCCCCTTTTGTCACAGGCTCCCGCAAATATTTGTACGACAGGCAACACTCTTTCCTAAATACAAAGTTATCCCACAAAATTCATGAAGGGGTGCTGTACAACTTTTATGCCATTCACTAAATGTTACAGTATTGGGCATTTTATAAACAAAAATAGAAAATGATAATATGCAACGTATTGGCGCTAAGAAATCGGCTATTATCCCTCACACATCTCCATTAGACGGTTAAGTTTTCTGAGATCTTTTCGTTTTCGCACAGCTGAAAATAACAAAAACAATCATAAAAAATTATAATATTCATCATTATTTTGTCAAGCCGAAAAGAAATGTAATAACCTGTTTGTGCTAATAACTACATCACCACAAAATTATGAGGTTTTTAACTAATAAATAATGAATTACATTTTATATTAAAATAATTCTATCGGAAAACCAATCTTTTCTCTAAAAACTAAAAAATGGCAAAGTATTGTGTGAATGCCAAAATTACTGAACAATCATTTAAACTTAGTACAAATGGGATGAGTTGAAAGATACGACGCAGAAAGGGGACCTATTAGAATGGGGACCGGTTTAATTGTGCTATTTCCTACGCGTAGCAATAATATAATAATAATAATAATAATAATAATAATAATAATAATAATAATAATAATAATAATAATTTCTACTTGTAACGGTAAACATGTTAAACAGTAGTTTAAGGCAATTATTTTTCCTGAAATGAAAACAATTTGAAAATAAATATTAATAACAAATTGCTATCACCTAAAGAAATTTGGGACCGTATGATCACATCGAGATATCTGATTATTACCACCCAAGTGCGAACAGGGTTACAGAGAAATGGAGCAGTTTATGTCATTTACGCATTTTTGCATTTACGCATTTCAGGACAGCATATTGGTCAAATGGGCCAATAAGCGATTCTGTTTCAGATGTCTGAGTGGTGTTGGTGCTAACCGGCCACTATGAAACTTGGAATAAATCAAAAACCCAATTTTAACGGTTAAAACCACTCTCAACTACTCAATTGTCTCTGACACACATATATATATATATATATATATATATATATATATATATATATATATATATATATATATATTCATTTATAAAGATGGAAATACTGGAATTGTGATATTAAAAGTTGAAGTTAAGTAAATTTGTCATTTTTGTATTGAAGAATGCGCAGTAAGATGACAAATATTCTTTCATTATGAATAGAATCCGTGAAATAAGTGTCCAAAAATTGATATTATTTACAGCCATTTTCGAACATTGAGAAGCTTGTTTACAGCATAGCGGTAGTTTGCTTTACTTAGCTTTAACTACACTCACTAAATCCAAACATATTTCAAAGCGAATACAGCTGCGATAATGAAGCAAGTCGTAGATATTGCACAGACGTTTCTTAGATGAAATTTCTTCAATGAAGCAAGTTTCAAAGAAAGTTTATTAACATTTTCCTGTTTTCGTATTCAATATTGCCTCTCCCGCTTTCCTTGTCTCCTGACCTTATAATATCCAATATTCTGCGCAAACTCCATGAAATCATCTGCCAACAAACTCGGAAATTCTCATTCAAAAGGAACTAATAAGGAGGCGAAATTGAAGTTTTTTTTTGTGAAGAAAAGCAGTTCATATTACTTCGAAAGGATCTAGTCAAATTAATAGATGCCCACAAGCTCACAGAAGAAAGATGATTACTGGGCTTTAACGAACACGCTGTCGTGATTTTTGGCGACCCGTTCAGCAGAGTGGAGAAAAAACACGAAGAGATATTAGCGCTTTTGGCTCAACGCAGTAATTGGATTGGATAACCAAAGGACAAAATGACGTACAGTGGTCCAAAGTCAGAATTAACGAAACAGAAAAACAAGAGCATCAAAAGCATTCATTTTTCTTCAGAATATTCAATGAAATCTATTTCAAAACGCAAAAATTGAATGTTAGTCCATAATACAAATCCTGCCGTAATGTTATTCCACATTTATACATTCTTCAGTTTGTCTATGTCGGCTATCATCTTAAAACCGGTAAAGTATTTAATATATTATCTAACTAATAATGTTAAATTAGATATAATACTTATTTCAATATGTCACTATATCTCACTTGTAACTCATATGATAAAAATGAGCGGGGCGGGGAGGGCGTGGCGTGGCGGGGCGTGGCGGGGCTGGCGGGCGGGCGGGGCGGGCGGGGCGTGGCGGGCGTGGGGGCGTGGCGGGGGCGTGGCGGGCGGGCGGGCGTGGCGGGGCGTGCGGTGGCGTGGCGGGGCGTGGCGGGCGTGGCGGGGCGTGGCGGGGGCGGGGGGGCGGTGGGGCGGGGCGTGGCGGGGCGGGGCGGGGCGTGGCGGGGCGTGGCGGGGCGTGGCGGGCGTGGCGGGGCGTGCGGGGCGTGGCGGGGCGTGGCGGGGCGTGCGTGGCGGGCGTGGCGGGGCGTGCGGCGTGGCGGGCGTGGCGGGGCGTGGCGGGCGTGGCGGGGCGTGGCGGGGCGTGGCGGGGCGTGGCGGGGTGGCGGGGCGTGGCGGGGCGTGGCGGGCGTGGCGGAGGCGTGGCGGGCGTGCGGGGGGGCGTGGCGGGCGTGCGCTGCGGCGGGCGGCGGGCGTCCTCATTTGGGAAGCGCTTGAATCCGCGGCGCGGATTTGTCGCTCGCCCCCCCCCCCGCGACGCCTTCGGGGAATCGCCCTGCTCCGCGCGGCCGCTGCTGGGAGAGGGAGAGGGCCTTATTAATGGTGAGTGACGGGTTTCTGCCTGACGAGGGGATAAGAGGGCTCGCGAGGGTGGGCGGGCGACGGGCGAAAAGGGAGGTATCGGCGCGTGCGGCTGCGTCCGCCCAGATTGGCTTCCGAAACCGACTGCCAACGCGCACGTGCACAATTACATCAGTAAGTGTTACTTTTTCATTTGCACAAATTTCGTATTACTTTGTATAAACTTTCTAAAACCCGTATTTATTTGAATAAACTCACATTATTTTTTTATTTCTTTGCCTGTATCAGTGGCGGACTGTAGGTTTTATAAAAGGCGAGATTCATTCGGAAAGTGTGGTAAGACGAATTGTAAAACAATTCTTATTTTTCTCCTTATATTAGTTATTTTTTTTATTTTAATTGTAGCAAATTCTCCAATCGCACAATTTAGAGTATGTTCTTGTAACTTCTGTGGCTTTTTCTGGGTTCGCCAAAATTCGCTAAGAGAGCATTAAAGAGTCCTGCCATTCGTCATTCACTATTAGGAGATAGAGATGTAATTTACCAGCCAATAAAGCACGCCACCCTGTGCCTCCGGGTGCACCTTCAGTGTGCGCCGAAGTATGCTTCGAAAAATCACATAAGCCCATTTCACGAAATAATATAAATCATAAATGGTCCATTTTTCCCTTCAGCGAGCTCGTCAGTGTGCTTAGAAAAACCACGCACTCCCTACGCGACTCCCGCAGTTCGGAACGAAGGCCTCAGCAAATGGTAAAGAGGCAGGGCATTCGCATCCAGCCTGAGCCCATTGCTTTGTTGTCAACGAGTCTCACGTTCGCCTTGATTGCAATGAAGGCTCTTTCATGTAAATGAAATCAGTTAAGTACGTGTTTGGGCTACTAAACGGAGTACATTAATCCTCTCTTAGACAGATGGAAATACATGAACTCGGTACTCTACGATCTAATGGAAGAACCTCCTAGTTCTTACATCTTTTGTCGTTGGATTTTCCGTAATTTTCGATCTTCTTTTCTCCCGAAGGCGTTTTCACTGTACAGAAGGCTACCATATTGAGCTTATAGAATCATTCTATTATGTTTGTCTCATTCTCAACTTTTTCGGAAGACTTGTTTTAAATTTTTTATGCATCATATTATAGTCTGACATTACGTTTCTACGTCGAATCTTGTTTTTCCAGCAAAATTCCCGTCGTTATTCCCTTGATGTTTTCCTACGTATGTTATGATTTTTTCTTCTTTTTTGTGAGTTCTGCTTGTGAGCATAAGGAAACTTCATACTAATGTGACACGGTAAGGATTAATAGGAAAAATACCCCAATCACTGATTTTTCTTAATACTTATAGAACCTAATGCGTTAAACACATTACTTGAATATACTAATTATAAAATTTGCAAAAAATGATGATTAGGAAATAAAGTTTGTTTCGTGACTTTTCATGTTGTTGGCCGTCGTATTTCAATTCTTTTTTCACTTGAAAATTTTTTCTTGCAATAAAAGTAGCAAATCTTGGAACGTTACAAAAATTGTCTTCACTCTTTAAAACAATGGAGATATATCTGTTGACAATGAATTTGTATTAGATGAATAACTTACATGGTCTTTCGTTATCATTGATTTATTTAGTCTTTAGAATGAGCCAACTCCGCATAGCAATTAGTCACTAAGAGTGAGTGAGCAACTCGTATTAAAGTATCTCATTTTCGATTACCATTAACAAAGACTGGAAAATAATTTTTCTCGAAATCCAGATACGAACTGTCATTCTCGCATTCGACAAAAACGTATCAGACGAAGAGCAGTGTTAAATTACTTCTTAATCCGAGAAGTATACATCTCAAAGACCAAGACCCTATTAACCATTATCTACATAAAGGGTGCGTTACGTATCATGTAAAACAAAGAGAACATTTTCAACCGAGAATATGCAAGTATATCTAAAATAGACCCAAAAATTGGTCACAATTAGACACACAAATTGGACAAATGCTAATCATTCTATCAGTATTGCATCACCAAACACGATAATGACCATGAAATGAATTTTATGTGAATGTATTATTTCAATATTCCACACCTGAACCTATTTATTCACTAAAATTTATCTCTGAAACATGATCTTTAATGGGTGCCATATTAATATATTTCATTTCATGCAAATAATCACACTGTTTGTTCAACCTTCTTTGTTATCGTAGCCAATTTCTTCGCAAACCACCTTAAGTACGGACAAGGTACATTTTCGTCAATATGTACAAACATTTGCCAAAATATTGTCGTATCATATACTTTGAGAACATCTAAATTAACATGACGGTTTCCTTTTCGTTTCTACTCTATAAATATTTTTTATACTGCGATTTATTAAAAAAAACGCCTACTTTTTCAGTATTTTTATTTTTTTATTTTTTCGGATCTCAAATATCTTTGTCGATATCAGACTTTCGGAATATCGAAGAGAATTTAACTCTTTTCCAATGCGAAGATTTCTGAGAACGATTGCAGCAATTTTTGAGAAAATTTGGTCAGAACGTTTTCGAAAATATTATTTAGTTTCCATTAACTCCAAAACTTATGAATTTAAAAAACCTTTCTTTAAAGCTTCTGTGTTAACAAATTTATTAAACAAGGAATTACATTTTTTTTTTTAAATCAAAAGAACACTGCAAAATAGCGTCTATATCATGTTATTCAGTGCATTTAATTTAATACTATCTTTAGAAATAGTTTAAAGAAAACCATTGGCACCGTTTTTGATAAAATCTTGTTCCCAGTATTGCTCACCTTAAAGTAAAAATTACGTGAAAATGACTAATATTTTCGAACAAATGTTCACGATATTAATGAACTAAGGGCCGGTTTCAACAAACAAAGAGTAAGAGTTTACTCTGGAGTAAATCATGTTTACTCGAGAGTAACTTCTTGGAGCGTTTCACCAACACTTTACTCGAGTGTAAATCGCTTACACGAGAGTAAATTCGAGAGTATCTTTACACCGCGAAAATCCGTCCGGTAGTATACGGAGTAAGCTCAGTTTTCAACGTGCATCTACCTCCGAAGTGTTGTTAAGGCTCGACGATTACGAATGATAGTATTTGAAGACGGTTCCAGCAATGATTCGGAATATTATCCACTAGAGCGAAGACAAGGGGTGCGAGAGAGAATGGATTGGTTTTAATTATGACGATCGAGATTTTGTCATGAGGTTATGTTTGACCAAATCAGCTGTTTAACTTCATCAGATACATTGTAAACTGTAGAGAACTTCTAAAGTTATTTTTCTCCCATGTGGATACGAAATAAAGGTAGTACGTACCGAATACAACAAAAGGAAAAATAATAACTACAGGAACTACAAGCGCTAAGAAATATTTATTTATTTATTTATTCAGTAAAAATTGTATGTGACGTATGGGGAGATCATTTGCCCACATTTTCTTGAGTTCCAGAATCCCTTTCCAACATTTTAACTACAAATAGTTGAAAGGTGAATAAAAGTTTAAAAAAATAAAACAACAAATAATAAGAAAATTTAGAAAAACACGAGACCAGCAACATTTGAGAAACAACATTTTCGTTCCCTAGTTATAGAAAATTAATTTGCACCGCCATCGGTAAACGAACTGCAAATTTAATTTTTCTGCATTGCTAACAAAATAGTAACTTGACTCCAGAGAATAAGAATGAATATTTATCAAGAAATAAAGATACAGAAACTAGGAAATAGACTATGCTGACTCAAACCACCATAACCCCACACCAGATTATAACGCCAAGTACTCCGAAACTGAAATGAAATATAGAATATAAGGAATTAATCAAAGGTTTACGTTGGTCCTCATTGGTTCCCAGCGTCATTCTCGCTCACACCCTCTTGAATCACTCTCAAATATTGTATGTTTAGCTGATTTGCGGAGTAAATCGGAGAGTATGTACTCTAGAGTAAAATAACCCTCTAGAAGCATGGTGAAACGCTCATATTCTACTCGAGAGTTACTATCTTGGAGTAAATGGTTACTCTCGGGTAACTACTCTCAACTTTACTCGGCTGTTGGTGAAACCGGCCCTAAGTATGAAGAGAAAATTGCATTTGAAGAAAAACTCAGTAACCCGAAAAATACTTATGAAAGAAGGGTTCAAAAAATCTCAAATTTTTGGATTTTTGAACAATATCGCAAGCTCTTTCAGAACTGATCGCATACGATTTCATCAAATTACATTCAACTCACTAGGCTGCATTACGTATAGCCAGAGGTGCACCCATGATTTTTCGCGGGAGAGGGCAGGGGCTATACTTATTAGCAAACTTTGTAGTAAAATATATATATAACTAATTCTTTGAAAATTATAGAATATACACATATATGCGGCCATTTATTAATTTCGTTCAAGACCCACTACACTAGTTGATCCGGGATGTGCGCCCCTTTTTCACAATTTCAGTTATTATGTTCTCTGTGATGCAATTCGTACAAACAAATATTCAAAATGTATCAAAATCAAAACGTATTTAATGTCTCATCATGTGAACAGCAGGATGAGCAACAATATTTTTTAGGTTTTCAATTTTCGTTAACAGGTATATGTAGTACTTTTCTGTTGTAACTTATCTTCAGTTCTTCTTTTTAAAGAATGTAATCGCACGGGTTCAAGTAGTAATGTTATTAAACCCATGGTTTACCTTGGTTTTACTTTCTCGCCATACTGAGAATTTACTTGTGTAATGTTTTCTGAAGAGCGATTGTATGCGTATGGCTGTCCTGGGCATACGGAGTCTTCGTTGTCGTGTGACTCACTCGCGCTTTAGCGGTCGAGAGTGAGAACTCCAGCACCACTAATTTTTAACTTTCATCTTTTTCTTCTGTATTGGAATATTGAGTCAGCGAGCTTCTGGTGACGTAAGCGAAAATTCAATTTATTGCTCCGGCAAAGACGACACAATTCGACCAAAGATTTAAATGAACGATAGGGCGTTGTTACTACATTTTTATCAGTTTCTTTGTATTTATATTATTTTATTATAGTGTAGAAAATAATTACTTAAACAATGTAGATTTTGTTCTACCTTAACAAATACTCTCCATATGTGACGTGTATTACAACGTTGATTTATTTGCCTTTGTAATGTCCCCTACACTGACTTTTAAGTAACTTTGTACAAATTGAGTCAATCCCTCTTTGATAACAATAAGTTTGTGTGGTTCCTCATTCTTACAAATATTGATTGATTCGAACTTATATGGAAGGAAAATATCACGAAGTCATTCGTGGAAAACAATCCTTCTTGCTTCGCTCAGTCTGGTCAAAACTGAATTTACATCCGTATAAAGACCAATCACCAACTGATATTAAAACACCCAACACGGACGATACTTACGTTAACATTTTAACGCCAAGACTACGATTCCTAGTCGTCACCGATGCTGACGGCGGTCCTCCGTCGACTATTCCAGTGTCAACTCGCGAACGAGGTCCTTACGCGCAATTGCCACCGTAGCCTCGACCAACATGAAATCCAACGCGCCTTCAGACTGGTCCAGAAACATGAACATAACCCTAAGACGTAAATACGCTCTTAACGTTTTGATCCGCTGGGAGGCGATGGAGCCCTGTATGACAGGGAATTGCGTCTGGAGGATTTGGAGGGGGGCGTGCCGGCCTCCGATTTTATGGGGCCATGAAGACGCCTCTACAGCCGCCGCCGCCGCCGCCGCCTGCGCGGTGCCCGGACCAGTGGTGCCTCAGGGGGTTGCGTCTGAATGCTACCGTTGAAACCCGACATCATTTCAAACCAACATTACCTAGTATAAACTAGTTTTGATTGATTATTAGTGATCCCGGGCACGTCAAGTGCTAAGGGCATTAGTCCCGTAAGTGCGGTGCTTGTTTTAATCGCGGAAGGTGGCTGTGATCTTCGCCCGCTGGCGCGAAGTGGCGAACACGGCAGCCAGAGGCTTCCAACTTGGGGTGCATCTCCCACCAAAGCCACAAGCCCTCTCCTCCAGATGTACGTGTGCGGAGTGAGAATGGGATAAGAAAGGGGCTGCTCCGGCATTCGCCTGCTGTGGATCGGAGAAACCCCGCATCAGAGCCGCCGGCCGTGCCAAACTCGAACCTAGGGCCTCCCGGTCAGGGGCACTGATAGGCAGTGACAGCAGCCGCATGAGCCGGAAAAGTAATTCTAAGTCCTTTCGTGAATTCTAATATTCACTATTCTGAATTATAATTTTCTATAGAAAACTATATTGATAATATTTTCATGAAAATACGGCATTATTGCTTGTACACGAGTTAATGGTTTTTTAATGTTTTAGTCAAATCGATAATATTTTGGGGAAATTGGAAATAATTACATTCCTTTATACCTAATTTCAAGAACAAAAAAATAATAGCCATTAATAAAGGCATTATTTTTATTATTTTTATTACTTTTTTTACTTTTATTATTATTATTATTATTATTATTATTATTAAATAGCGTAAAGCAAATATAAAGATTGTGTAAATATAATTATTGCTTTTGTCTCAACAGTGACTGAATAAGGACGTTGCTGAACTTTCTCAAAAACGCCGCTCTACAAGTATAATGAACAAAGAAAAGCGCGGGTCCTAACTGCGAAGACAGCTGCAATTTCACCAGAGCTCCTAAATTTCAATCTAAAATATTTTTAACAAAAACATATCTGAAAAAAACGACAACCTTTTTATTTCTAACTATTAATTATTTTTAAAACTGCCTGTTTATAATTCTAGGAAAATGTCTCATGTATTGCCAAATTTACTTCGAACCTCCCAGTTTTTGCAAAACTCATCAAATAGGAATTTCATGCGAATTTTGAGAGAAGAGGTAGGAGGGGAGTCGAAGTAAACTTAAAAAAAAATCACTGGTTGGGTATCGGCGCACCGGGGGGTTAAAGTCCGGTTGGTCTGCAGACAAAACGCTCCAATTCGGCGTAAGGGAAATGCGCCCTGCTAGATTAGTTTCATTCCCCGAAGCCGCTTTCAATCCGCTTGCCTCCGCTCCTTAGTGTCCACTCTCAGCCGTCCCTGGCAGCTCGAAAGGCAAATTCGCACCACGAGTGGGTATTTGGCCGCTCTCCTGGCGAAGGTAGGGATGGTGGCGGTAGCGGCGGTGATCCAGGCGCCCGCGGGCAAGCCTTATTTGACGGGTCTTGCGCAAGGTTGTAAATACGTCACCGCTGCTATCTGCTTCATTGTTCTGTGGCGTCGTTAACACGAGGGCCAGAACCGTTAGGTTGGTGAAAGTACGCTGCGGGGGAGGAAGGGGTTGAGCCTGAACATCCGGGAGTTTGCGCTCGGGCGGTTGACTCAGGTAGTGCCGCAGAGCCAAAAATACCGGAGGCTGTAAACTCCGAGGATGCTGCCGGCGAGCCTCGTTTACGGAAGCAGGCAGCCAACCTGAGAATCCTGTGTGTGGGCGTAAACCAAAGGCTGGCCTGCGAGCCTCGCGCCAGCCGGCGAGCCTATCTATGGAACAGTGGTGGGGGTGTCAGCCTCAACTATTTAACGCGGCGCCATCTGCGCCCGCGTTCTCATTCAGTTTGCATCGGGAAGCTTGTACGTGTGTACAAGGGGTGTAGGAGTGTAAGCGAGATGTCCGGAGAGTAAGGACCAGACAATCTCGCGTGCTGTAGGCACACGGTCGCCACGACCGGGTTAAATTTTGGCGTCAGGCCATGTGACGGTAATTGTCACGGGACGGAGGTCCGACACCGCGCATCACGCGTGGCTTGTATTTTCTGCGGTAAAGCAGTGTTCTGAAAGGAAAAGGTTGCCGGAGTGTTTTAATATTAGCAATTAATTGTAACTTGTACATAATCTTTGAATATATTATTTTTATTTTGTTATTGAAATTTATTTCTTATTTCACTACGTCTCAGGTTTCTCACAATTGCATGACACCCTACACACTTAGGTGGCTAGTGTATTGAGCTGTTCGGCTCAAGTTTGCGAGTTCAAACCCGATCCCGAAAAAGTCGTGGATTTTTAAGGGTAATAAAAATCCTTGGTATGTCCTTCTGAGGGTAAATAAAGCCGTTTGTCCCATATTGTAGATTCACTGCATGTAAACGATCTTCAAGCCTAAAAGACGCCTCTGAGTTTCTTCTAAATCACCTGTTTCGTCGCCTGAGTGATATCTTCTTTCTCCGCTAGATGGCGAAAGCATCGTGTCTAATTTGCGTGTGACAGAAGAGCGTGCCTGATGGCCCGAGTCTCGCCACGTAAAACCGAGCCCTGCCTGCGCAAGCGCCTGCGCAGCGACGCGCGTGGCGAGGGGGGGGGAGCGAACCGACGGCCTCGCACTCGCGGAGAATCAGGCGGCTGAACGATGGGACGACGGAGGAGCCGTTAAATCCCGGCATTCACGAGACGTTTCAGTACACAAACAGTCCTCCATCAGGAGAGCAGAGGCGCACCCAAGAGGGCTGGAGGTGTGGTGTCCAGCCGACTCGGTTGGTTGATTGACTGCTTTGTCCTGACGTATCAGCTGCTGTGGAACATAAATGACTAAACCGTTTATTGCAGCATTGTTACACAGCATTGTTGTTTTAATGCGATTTATTTGATGTTTATGCGATTATGTTTTAGCGTTTTGAGTGATTGATACTTAAAATTAATGTGATATGTAAGGATTTTATGAGATTGAATCAAAAACGTGGTCACCGGCTTCGAAACATATTAGAGGAAGTAATTTGCTGCATTTAGGAACAAGATGTATCCAGTTTTTCATTACGAGGGCTCGACAATACGTTTTTGTCGAACAATCACCGATTTTGCCGCAGGATTACTACGTACGCAGGCAAAGTAAAAATTAAGAATTGAGACACTTTGTCATGGCTTTTGCTTTTATATGAAACGTTAGCCAATACAATATAAAATCAATTTGATGCAGAAAAAATGAAATTTTGAATCCTAACAATGTATTTTGAGAAGATCACAAGAAATCTCTTTAAGTTATTGTCGCTTTTGTAGTCTCTACGTTAACCTCAGAACTTCATCAGTATCATCCATTCTAACCGGATGTATGGAATGGCGTATGAGCGTATGTCAGGGCTTCGTTACAGAGCTAACAAAGAGGTTAACCTCTCAAATTTTCCACCAAATATAATCGTATTTACACTAGCTAAAGGATTGGCAGATATATTTGGAATACTGACGTAAAACTAAAAATGTTAAAACATTAAAATGTATTACTTCACCTATTTCAAGACTTGTAAGTTACTTTCATTCGAAAGGATTTGCACTAAAAACTGAAAACTTCAATAACAGTTCTGGTGGTAAGGAATGATGCTTCTTTAGTGGTCCAGTTCACTTCATCCATACGCTGTTTCTTTATTCTATGTTACATTCCATGTTTTAAAAGTGAAACATGCGTTGATCTATTCGTCCAATTGGTGTTCGCGTGTCTTTAAAGGTTTTGTTGTTTCTGAATCATCAGTTTCGACGTGTGATCATATCACTACCAACCGTGGCACTGACAGACTATTGATTGAAATTTCCCTTCACATATGAGCATTACGTCCATTGTTTGTACTTATTGTTGAACCCATTCTAATAATCGTTTTTCTTTTTCAGGTAAGTACAGAGAAATTTGCCAGGACTGACGTGGGTCCGTACAGCACCAGTTGTTAAGTGAGTAGATGTAAGCTTTCCTAAGGTTAGTTCATTAATATTTTGCTTAAACACTACAAAATATGTTGGAATGCAATATGATGCATTATATATGGAATAACAAAACATTTTGTCTATAACATGAGCATTTAAATATTAAGGGAATCAAGAGCGTTTATAAGCAAAGGGATGTGTTCTCACATCACTGCTCTCCTATCAAATACGAAATTAGTAAATATAATAGAGGAAAAATACATAGAATACTACTTGCTAATCTGTGATATTTCTGTACACTTTGTGAGAGCAAAAGGATGGGCTGATTGACTTACAAATGGTCTTTCATTGAAGATCATAGTACAAGGATGTGCAGAAACTACTTCAATCACTAATATTTCTGCTTTTAATAATTTCTGCTGAAAGAATGTACTTTCGAAACGAGCCCTTGCAGTGCCACATCGAGCAGCGAAAGAGAGAGAGAGAGAGAGAGAGAGAGAGAGAGAGAGAGAGAGAGAGAGAGAGAGAGACTGTGTGTGTGTGTGATGTAGTTCGCGATGAACTGAAGAAAATATTTCAATAGCATGTCATCACAGTTAACTATTTTCAAGAGGTGATTTTTCACAAGTAGTTCAGCTAGTAATATATTATTTTGCCTTGTCAGGCTGGAAGTTTTATCAATAACGCCAGCGATCTGATGGCGAAAATAACGTTTTAAAGGGGTAAAATCTCTCCAAATTTACAACGGTAAAGGGGTGTTTTAATTCTCCTAGAAAATGCAATATTTTCGAGTTAACAATTGCAAAATATCTTAAATATGTGGGAGAAAGGATTAGATGTTTTTATTTAAACATACCTTAGTAAACATGTAAGTTACTACTTGGTATTTTTGATCGTTCACGTTACAACGAAAAAATATATCCTGTACTGAAGCAAAATCCATTTCCTTGCATTATTTTCTGTGTTAAGAGTGCGCTGTGCAATCCATTAAATCGTTTCTAATGCAGCAACATCCAAATTTTTATCGAACATTCAGCAATTACGAAAACAAATGATTGGCGACATAGATACAAACAGCTTATTCTGAAATTTCGCCCAACCGCGGGCCGTCGGAGCTGCACTGTTCGCTTGCCTCTGCGCTGCAGCATCTTCGGAGCGTGCAGAAGGCGCGCGCGGTACTACGTTGTGGGTGAGCGTGATAACAGCCGAACAGTCGAACTGTGCTCTCCGCCTTTTCTTATCTCAGCAAAGCAAGCTCTCTCGCCGCACAGAGCGAACGGCAGAGGTCGACTGCAGCGCAGCAGCCCGGCCAACCGTACAATCAACGGTTTCTTAGACGGGTTATCGGTAACGGTTTCTTAACGGTTATCTTAGAGAGGTCGTCGGTTTGACGACACGGGAGTTAAGCTCGAAAATATTTCCGTGGCAAAAACTACCAAGCTACTGCTATTTTATTTTCTGATGGCTCACTCTCTTCTATTCTTCTCAAAACTATTTTCTTTGCTTTTGACACCAACATTAATCATAAAAGTTAATAGAACTGTAGATAATTGTGAATTAAATATTACGGAGCATTTGGACTTAAGGCTAAATATCCCGACACTAGTACAATTTGTAGCCACCACGTGGCAGCACCAAAATAAGTAAAATTTACTTTACCGATAACGTCTGAACCAATGGTCCGATTTTCGATCTGTAAACGGCATTTGACGCCATTTTAATAATGAATTTACGCTACGATGACCTTTTTCCAAAAATCTAACCAAAACGCGAATTTGAAATTAGTTCTCAAACTTCCAAGAACAAATTTAAAAATGTGGCCATATAGCGCGATGGTGACATGCTTCTTGAATCCAACACCGTGACAATCATGCAAATCGGTCGATTAGGAGCGTCGTGAAATTTACGAAAACTCCTTGCCCCCCCCCCCACTTCCTCTTCTGCGCCGTTGCGTCACCCACCCGCCCCTTCTGGGTCCTCTGTCAGCGCGGTGGCACAGCCAGGCCCGGCGGCTAACGCGGTGCTACGTCTAAGATTAATTTTTAGCTCTGCAAATAATTCAGCAATTAAAAAATAACAGTATCCTTTTTCAGCTTTATGGATACTGGCCTGTGATGACGCAGTTATGCTCGTATTAAAAAGTAACAGAGTTGACACCCTTTTTATCATCTACTTCTCTACTCCAAGGATGGGTTCATGACTTGTTCTGGCTTCTACCAATTTCATTTCGATAACGATCTGCCTCTGTGTCTTCTACCTCGCGTTCTACACATAAACGCTTGCTTTAGAATGCGTGTAATTCCCGAATGTGTATCGAAACATTCCTCCCTTCACTCCCTGAAGTCAGAAAGATAGTATTTTGCCATTGATTGCTTGAACAATTAACTTTCATCTTATTTCGCGTTGCGCTTCTGGCCTGTAGTCCTATGGTGAGAGAGACAACTCTCATAGTCGAGGCTTGCGAGCACAACCGCATGGGTGGACAAATGACCATCAGCACGAAGATTTCATTCGTTATCGAATCCCGCCAAGCGATTTTCGCCGCTAACTTATATACCGTTAGTTCACGTGACAGTGCTTCCCGCGCTGGAGAATGGCTGGTCGGCAAACACATCCGTTAATTTGTATTGGCCGTGTACAACGAATTCCGCTTGCTAGGTGCATTCCGAGAGCTGCACCCAGACTAACGCCCGCTCTCGGGCACTTGAACCGCAACACCTGCACTTCCCAACCGTTTGCTCCGTGTACAGACCGTGTCATTATATAACTATTCAATTATAACTGAACTAAAATATAGGAATATTTTGTTTCTCTACGAAAATCTCAATGTGTGTTTGTGTGAGTGTGTGTGTGTGTGTGTGTGTTATTTGCCTGTAATAGATCGAAAATGAAAACTGTAATAATTATTTACGAAATATGTAACGTAATTTCATCCTTTACTTTACGAGATCAAATCGTACAAAGAGAAATATCAAGATTGTAGGAAGATAAACCATGGAACTCTACAATATACCGATGACGCAGAAATCCTGGTGCCAGCGTGATTATCCCTTCTCCCTTGCGGTCGAGCAAGCAGTATATTTTCGGGAACTTTTGGATTTTTTTCATCTAGATGTACCTCTGTTAAACAGGTTATATTATTTTTAAAATATTTAAAATGACCAACTGGCCAGATGTCATACTTTTCAAGAAGTGTCTATAATGTTTTTCCGTAAATGCCATCACTTTGGTCTTTGTATTTAAAATGTTTAAATAATATCCTTTGTGATTTTGATGAAATTAATAAACAGTCTTTGTAAATATTCTTATCTTATAGGATCAAAATTATTTTTGTATGAAAGTTCATAAATATCTCGCCATCACATTTCGGTCGTTCTGGAATGTGCCGCACATTCTTCCAGCATGTTATCTTCAGATGCAAAAAGACGAACAACAGTGAGAACTGTTGGGTTGCTATAAATAATCTAGTGGCTACATGATATAGTTACCATAGGGTAAAGTGAATGAGACACGAAATAAAAGAAAGTTTATAATTCTATCTAAAGATGAAAAAGAATTAGTGCACACACAGGGAGTGACTGACTGAGAGACGGACGGAGTGATTGACGGACGGACGGACTGACGGACGAACTGACGGACGCACTGACGGACGCACTGACGGACGCACTGACGGATGCATTGACGGACGCACTGACGGACGCACTGACGGACGCACTGACGGACGCACTGACGGACGCACTGACGGACAAGCTCACGGAGGGATGGACTGACTGACGGTCGCATGACGGACAGACAGCCGGCCTGATGGACGGTCGGCCTGACGAACTAACGATCGGCCTGACGGACGGACAGTCGGCCTGACGGACAAACAGTCGGGCTCACGGACAAAGAGTCCGCCTGACGGACGGACGGTCGACCTGAAGGTTGGCCTGACGGACTGCCTGACGAACGAACGGCTTAACGGGCGGACTGACAAACGAACAGACTGACTGACGGACACACAAACGGACAGACGGATGGGCTGAAGGACGGACTGATGGAAGGACTGACTGACAGACAAAATAGTCAAAATAATCAAATTAGTTATATTACTCAGGATGGTCAGATCGACATGTTGACGGATCCGTCACTTGATCGACTTGCCGGGTCGATCACCCACTTGATCGACTTGATGGGTCGATCCATCACTTGATCGACTTGATGGGTCGATCTCCTACTTGATCGACTTGCTGGGTCGATTCCCACTTAATCGACTTTCTGTGTTGATCACCCACTTCATCGACTTGCTGGATCGATCTCCCTCTTGATCGACTTGCTGGATCGATCTCCCTCTTGATCGACTTGCTGGGTCGATCCCCCACTTGATCGACTTGCTGGGTCGATCCCTCACTTGATCGCCTTGCTGGGTCGATCCCTCACTTGATCGACTGGCTGGGTCGATCCTCCACTTGATCGACTTGCTGGATCGTTCCCCTACTTGATCGACTCTCTGGGTCGTTCGCCTACTTGATCGACTTGCTGGGTCGATCCCCCACTTGATCGACTTGCTGGGTCCATCCATCACTTGATCGACTTGCTGGGTCATTCTCCTACTTGGTCGACTTGCTGGGCCAATTCCCACTTTATCGACTTGCTGGGTCGATATCCCACTTGATCGACTTTCTGGGGAGATCCCCCACTATCGACTTGCTGTGGCGATCTCTCACTTGATTTATATGCTGAGTTGATCTACCACTTGATCGATTTGCTGGGTCGTTCCCCTACTTGATCGACTTGCTGGGTCGATTCCCACATGATTGACTTGCTGGATCGATCTCCCTCTTGATCGACTTGCTGGGTCAATCACCTAATTCATTGACTTACTGGGTCGATCCCCCACTTGATCGACTTGCTGGGTCGATCCCCCACTTGATCGACTTGCTGGGTCGATCCCTCGCTTGATCGACTTGCTGGGTCAATCCACCACTTGATCGACTTGTTGGGTCGATCTACCACTTGACCGATTTGCTGGGTCGATCCGCCACTTGATTGACTTGCTGGGTCGATCCCTCACTTGATCGACTGGCTGGGTCGATCCCCCACTTGATCGACTCTCTGGGTCGTTCGCCTACTTGATCGACTTGCTGGGTCCATCCCCCACTTGATCGACTTGCTGGGTCCGTCCATCACCTGATCGACTTGCTGGGTCATTCCCCTACTTGGTCGACTTGCTGGGCCAATTCCCACTTGATCAACTTGCTGGGGCGATCCCCCACTTGATCGACTTGCTGGGGCGATTCCCCACTTGATCGATTTGCTGTGGCGATCTCTCACTCTATTGACTTGCTGGGGCGATCCCTCACTTGATCGACTTGCTGGGTCGATCCGCTACTTGGTTGACTTGCTGGGTCGATTTCCCACTTGATTAATTTGCTGGGTCGATCCCGCACTTGTTCGACTTGCTGGGGAGATCCCCCACTTGATCGACTTGCTGGGGCGATCCCCCACTTGATCGACTTGCTGGGTCGTTCCCCAACTTGATCGACTTGCTGAGTCGATCCCCCACTATATCGACTTGCTGGGTCGATCCCTCACTTGATCGACTTGTTGGATCGATCCACCACTTGATCGACTTGCTGAGTCGATTCCCCACTTAATCGACTCATTGGGTCGATCCCCTACTTGATCGACTTGCTGGGTCGATCCCCCACTTTAATCGACTCGCTGGGTCGATCCCCCACTTGATCTACTTGCTGGGGGCTCACCTGATCGATTGCTGGGTTGATCTTCCACTTATGGATTGTGTTCTCTTAACAAGTATCATAGTTTGCCTACTAGGATCACGTTACGCTTAACAAAGATCATTGTTGGTTCAAGAAAGATATTGGTTGGCTCAACAATAATTTGGTTGGTTAAACAAGAATTTTTTGGCTCAACAAGGAATTTAGTTAGCTGAACAAGGATCATGATTGGCTTAACTGGAATCCTGGTTGGCAGGAAGACTCCCATTTTCTGCAATTTAGCATTCACGAGACTAATCACCATACATCAAAGCTCTCAAATAAATGAACCTTTTAGATTAATGAGTGGAAATGCCTTTAAGAAACATTGTTCGATTTTAACTGGTATCTCTAAAGACAAATAGATGTTCAAAGAAATGTAGACACCAAAACCGAACTAAATAAAACAGTAGAAAAATAATCGTACATTTACTACTTATTGACATTCTGGACGTTATAAGTGTTAACTCAAATTGTTGAATATTTCTTGAGCCAGTAAAAATATTTTTGACGCCTCATCTTTCGCAAGACGGCAATTTGACAATAATCGCTCTTGAATAGTGAGTAAAATTCAATTACATTGCACAAATACTAATAAACTTTAATGCACAAACTTTAATGAACCACATATTTAAATATTACCGTCATCTCTCGTACATACGAGGTAGTACTGAAGAGTTCGCCGAAGTATACAGTGTAAGTATTCAACATATTGACGTGTTTTGCAATTTGCCGCCTACGCGAGCAGTCGAG
>BOPP01000409.1:233252-247220 GCA_017312745.1 Gryllus bimaculatus
CTTGGCTGTCCGGGTGACGCCGCGTCGAAGATTGTTGCCGATGTTTCGACCATCTTGTCGTGGTCTTAGCATGTCCATACCATCAGATGATTGGGCATACCAGCCCTGAAGAAGACCACGACAAAATAGTCTTCGACGCGACGTCACCCAGACAGCCAAGATAATGCATTTTTTAAAAATTTGTCCGAAAGTACGAAAACTTTTTTAAAATTAGCTTCGACTATTTTACTTGGTAAAAGAGATTCACCAGATGAACTCTTTAAAGCAGATAAACGTCGTTTTGAGATCAAAAATCGAGTTGTAGGATAAAATAATTAGTGCCTATTATAAGTTTGAGAACTAATTCCAAATTCGCATTTTTGCTAGATTTTTGGAAAAAGGTCATCGTAGCGTAAATTCTATTTTAAAAAGGCGTCAAATACCGTTTACAAATCGAAAATCGGACCATTGATTCAGACGTTATCAGTAAACTCCCCTGTGATAGTGCTGCGATCCATTGAATTTTCCGACAAGTATTTTTCGGTGCATTTAGCCTTAAGGCTAATAGGTAAAGATAATGTCTGCGATGTTACCTTTTCAAAAGGATAAAACTTGTTTTTATTTAAACATTTCTCGTGTGGCTATAAAGACTTGGGAAGTTGTACAGTGTAGACAATTTTTTACATTAATAGATCATGATCATACGAAAGCAAAACTTTATTTTTTTAAATTCTGTGCTCCATTCACTGTCCATGAAAGTTAGGAGAAAAAATCTGTGCTCCCTATTGTAAAGCGGAAAATTTGCTCATATAATGTAGGACTGTACCATTGATAAGAAACTAAATGTCATTTACTATTCTGTATGCGATTCCTTTTTTCTTTATTCTTTTATGTGGAAAGGGGGGAGGCAATAGATGCCATTTTCTCTGCGAAATGGAATCAGTGTATTTTCCAAATAAACAAATGCCTCGATTATAACGGCGTGAAAGATTCACCTGTTTTATAATTTCTAAACCTACGAGTATTACACAAAACTTAAAATTTCCCAAATCTCTGTAGATATCACTAAATGAATGTGTTGCTACAAAATATGTTTCTCACACTTTCACAGTTTGATTGATATATTTATTACATTTGGGGATCATCGACCTAAGTAACATTCCAGAAGACTGGTTCTCACCCATGCCTCTACTTGGAGATATGTGCCAGAAATACATAAGCGAAATCCCTTTTCCTATTTACCGTAACTCATCAAAGAACTTACATTTGAATTAACTACCTGGAACTGTTCTATGAAATTTATTGATTTATAAAGAAAAGATCCAGTAGCGAGTGAAGATTGGGAATTGAATTCCGAAGATAGGAAATTAATTTTCTTTCAATGGAGTGCAAATATTATTTGAAGACAATAAAATAATAGCAGTTGAAAATAAGAAACAGAAGAGAATCTAATCTGTTTTTAAACAGGGTCAGTTATACCCCCTGGAAGCAGCTGAAATTTTAAACGGGTTCAATAACAATCAAGAAGTTGATTCCTGAATATTCACTGGCAACTTTTCGGTTTTATAAAGATAATTGATATTGATTAGAAGTAATATAAATCAAGTTGTTTATCATTGTCTTAAATAACAGCTTAAAAGACCCAATAATACTTTTTATATTTGTAAACTTTAAAAATTATAAAAGTACAAAAAATAATTATGAACATAAACCATGGAAATGAAGAATGAACCAAGATTGGAGTATAGAAGAGTTCATTATGTAATCAGGAATTTGGAATAATATGGATTTCTGAAGGTAGCTTATCTCACATATTTGTCCATATGAACCTATTATTTTTATTCAGCAATCGTTAGAAACCACTTATTGGACTTTTGTTTTATTAAGTGCGAGAACGTGAATTCATGAATCAGACATTGTTTTGGGCAATGTGTATTTCTTAAAACTACAATGTTTTAACTGACCTGACCACATCAGCCAAATTAATGAAGTCAATATTGTAATCAAGATGTTTAAATTTTCTGCTTGACACTTTTTATTTTCATTGCCTTTGGTCTCTACAAAGTGTCAATGATATATTGAAATTTTTATTTATCAACTGTAAATTAACAGTTAAAAATTATGAGCGACAGACAACTGGGAGAAATGAATGGTTTCTTGAGCTCTGTGATCTCTCATTAACTTATATCCATATTACATTGAATTATGAATACAGGTAGCAAAGAGTAATTTCGGCAATAATCAAAGTATAACCAATCACTCCCATGTAATAAAAACTATTTGCAGAAGCATGTCAGGGATGGATTTAGACTATTATCTCTTTTTGTGCATTTTTTTTATGGAATCATTTTTTATCTGTGAGAATGATTATTTGAAGAACTTTGGTATATTCCCCATTAAGCTCAAGAGATTGTGCCAAGGTAGCAAAGTGACATTGATGGCCAGATGCAAAACAAGAGGACATCTCAACCTTTGCTCGAAACTTCAGGAAAGCTGGATGCAAAAGGTGATCAAGTTTGGTGGATGGATTGTTTGAACCAATAGCATATAATCCTTTTCTTATATCCAAAATATGAAATACAAGATACGTCTTCAATTTCCCTACGAATGCAAATGCTCACTATTAACAAATTAAAATCATCCAATTTATCCACACAAAATGGAAGTGTGTTTAGTTAGCTGCTACTAATAAAATGTTGATAAATTATTGAAATTGTGAGTAATACAGCTGTTGTTTTTAATACTTGTACCATAATATTTGTACAATGTTAAGCTTAAAGAACTAGAAGATATTTCTATCAAATTCTAGAGCCAAAAAAAGTTATCGTGGTTATGTATAAAATCTGATAAATTGTGTAATTTCTTCTTAATACTTTCTTCATATACATTCTAGAATAGATTTAGTGAAAGTAGATTTCGTAAGTTACCAAAAAAAGTCAATCATAAAGGAAATACAATGAAAAATTAAACGAGAATTACTTATTGTGAATTCCATTTCTTTATGTATTACACATTTGAGAACAAAATTCTTATTCACAGACCTAATTCTCACTCGCCCTGATTTTCTGTGTATATGTTGAGCACGTGAATAAAACGTGTGCAAGACTATTGATAGAAATTTTCAGATTACTTTAGAGTATAAAATGTACATTACCTTTATTCCTAACATATCAAAATGATATAGTAAAGGAAATAATCTCCACAAAAGTTTTAATAATTTTATTAACAATTTTCCATAGTTAACTTTCGGGAAACACTTTTCCCATCCTCAGTGGGTCTTGCTCAAGCAACGTGGATCTCCCATGAATGTTCACAAATGGTCAAAGGCAAAACATGGAGGTTACAGCTAGGTGGCAGCCATCAAAATGAGTAGATATATATGGCTTCAATAAAAATAACTTAATGTTATTTATGGGATCACAGCCTACTCACATTTTGAAGACACATTGACATTGAAAATTAATAAATTATTATTTTACAATTTACGAAATTTCTTCAAATGTTAAATTTCCACAAAACATGATTTTTTATAAAAAAAATGCAATAATGCATTTTATTTACAATATGTTCATGCAGGAATACAAAAGAATGAAAATGGCAAAAATAATTTTAATACACATTTTTTCAAAATTACACAAGCTCAGATTCCTGTAATGCAGATATAGCAGGAATCTTTTCAACAATGTACATTCACGAGATAACATTTTACTTCAGGAATGAAAATCTTGGTTGGAATTTAACTCTAATGATATGCACATGTCACACAGTATTGTCATTTGAGGAAGAATACAGTAAAAACTTTTTAAAGATTCTTCAATCCTCTTCTTCAAAAAGCATTTTCACCAAGTCAATTTTTTTGCATTCAGCCTCTTCTAACCGTTCTGGTGCCTTCCATCGCATAAGTGTTGGAACACATTTTAATTTCAAATTACATTGTTTTCTGAAAGGATTATTTTGGTCTCTCCATCTAAAATAAAATAATATTCCATTTAATCATGATTGAAAGGTGAATACTAAATTGTCAGTTCTATGATTTGCATTCAATATTCAACATACTCATCTCTGGGTCCTACACCAACATGAAGAAATTGAGCATTCTCAGGTAATGATGCAAGAGCTTCTTGAATAACAGGTTCAGCTAAAATAGAGTTAGAAATTGAGAGTTAATCAATAGGTTACACAATATCTAACTAAAGGAAACATGTGCACCACGTTGTTAAAATGATGGAATTGCTTACCTTCTCTACAATCAGGACACCAGTTCTCTCCACTCTCATCTAAAGAGCCGCTAAAGAGTATAAAAATTGGTTTATTATTATTTTCTAATTCGGCCACAGTTTTTACAAACTCTTCATAGCCATCAACATGTGTCACAGCCTTCAGATCCATGGCGACACAAGTTTCACAAATTTTCCAATTACACTAGAATATTCTATTACTCTTGAAACAACTGGAAGAACTGGAATGACCGTTGGGTACACAATTACGAAGCTTTTTATAACAAGTACTCGAACGATAAGGTTACTACGTAGGCAGCCATTACGAAAACAAATATGAATCACAGAGGAACAGAACAACCAATGGTACAGACCCAAAAATAATATTATAACATTAGTTTCTGTCGTAGTAAGATTATGATGTAGTATGTTCTTTCAATTATCATCATCTTTCCTAGCTCACAAAATCACATTTGCTAGATTTAACAATGGACCGTTTGATTGAGAGATCACAAAATGTGACAATATTGAAATGCACGAGTGTCACTGTGTATTGACGTTGGTAGCACCTTCTCTCCAGCGCATGCGCTCTGAGGTTTTGCCTCGCCCTGATGCCCCCACTCCAACGCCTGACTTGCTGCGGGCGGGTTGCTGATGAGCGAGTGTTGAGACAATGAAGTGTCAACCAGGTCGCAGCGCATTTAGAAGTGCATAGTGCAACCCAATCGTTGCAGGTCGTATGCGGATTTTTTTTTTTTTTTTTGCGGGGGGTATCTTGCTAATTTAGAGAAATGTGAAGTATGAATTTACATTATGAACAATCCCATTTCATTTTTTCCTTCTTATGACTATTACCTATCACAAATACAGTATATGAAATTAAGAAATATACAAAATTATTTAATTTTTGCTGTAAGTCTCGGTTTAAACCCTTCTTCTTCTTCTCTCTCGGTACGCTTTCGAGTGCATAATTAGAAGACTTAATAAATTATTAGAATGAGTTATAGAGCTTATGAATTTCATGTATTTTAATAACATATGGTGTCCATATTTTTGTCTTTAATTGATCATGTTAATGCACTCTTCCTAAATCTGTTTTTGACAGTCTTCCAAAATGTTAGGAAAAAGCATTTAAAATGTGATTAATTACTATTGAGGTCATAGAATATACAGGTCTTTAAATGTTTTACAACAGCGTGTTTTTTTTTCCACTGACGCAACCGTGTGTGTCGCTGAGACTACCTCACCATTCCTTATCCAAAATTCCTGATCTGACGCCGCTCTGTTCGAACAAGGCCTGCCGATGTCATTAATAAAGCGAATGAGCCCTTTTAGACCTGTGACAGATGATACGTCGAACTTGCAAGTCGTCACTATGCATCACATTCTTCGATAAATATCATTGTTTAATGAAACCATGTTGACTTTTCAATTTCCTCCTACGAAAAGGAAAATAAGTGTTTCACTTTGTTACTTGTTTAGTGTTGTATTTTTTACCTAGAGAAGTTTGTAGAGTGACCATTATAGGACTGAAAAAAGAAATCTTGATATTTATATTTCCCTTATTTTCGAATATAATATTTTCGAATTTTTTAATGTTGTATAATTAAAGTTAACTCTAAAGTTGTGAAGGCTTAATGTTAATTGACACCTACAATTAAATACTTTTTCGGCCAACAACACTTTTGTAAGTTGCGAAATAGCAAATTCATAAGAAATACACGTACGTTATTGTATGGCTTGCAGAACTGCTTAACGACGAATATATAATTCAATTATCTCACATGCACCCATCATAAAAATATCAAATAGATTACAATAACAAACCGTGAAGTTTTGAACATTTTTGCTCGTTTTAAAAATTTACCATCATGAGAGTTTGCCTCCGTGAAAGTAAAGCTATATTTATTATGAAAGTGATAGTGTAGTTTTCACGTGTTACAAGAACTCTAGAACCACCGAAGTGATTGCTCCCAAATTTGGCACTAATACTTTTGAATGACGAAGAATCATAAATAGATTAGTGACATTTTAAAATGTTACCCCCAAAAGTGTTGCTTTGTATGTGTTTTTCTTCCTTTCCCGTGCGCGTGGGCGAGTGGGGCCGACGGAGAGGAACGGGCCGACCAGCGGATGGGCGGGGCCAGTGATCTCTGTATCGAGAGAGTATGCAGATGACTGCGCGGGAGACAGCCGAGCGCGGAGGGCCAGTGAGGCTGTTTCAGAGTTTTTTTTTTTTTTTGTTGCGTCTTTTTCGCAGATCGTTCGACGCCCTTCTTGGTCATCGAGCGTGTTCTCTGCAGTAATCTTCCGTTACGTTTTTGTCGTTTGCTTCGGCACGTCGCGGTCAGTCATTGCCTATTATCGCTTCGGCCAGGGGCTCGCCGCAGTTAGTACTCGTAACAGCGGGGTTCCTAGACGGTCATTCGACCAATAAATCGTGATGTCTGGAGTTGCTTAACTTCCGTCACTTCACGGAGCGTTGTTAAACAGTTTTGCTAACGATTAGTTATGTTGAATAAATACCAGAGGAACGCCGGGTAGTCGGATAGTATAATAATATCTAAACTGAAGGACATAGTGGTTTTGCACCATTAAACTATACCCTATTTATTGTTTTTTACCGACAAAGCAAAGCCCTCGGAACATGAACTGATGTCACTGCAGTATTCTGACCGGGACGCCCTAGGTTTCGAATTCCAACGGTGGCAGGGTTTTCGACACTAGCTTGACAGTTGGGTCGAATTTCGCAAGCTGCTTTGATCGGTAGATTACAGTGGTTTCTCCGAAGTGCACCACGCTAATGTCGGAGCAGTACCGTAACAAATGGGCAGCGGACCGCGCGCGATCTTTCCTTCCTCTTCCCTGTTCTTTCCTCACTCCTTGTTTACATACTCTTGCACCAATTCAACTCTGCGTTACTGGTGCAAAGCCTAAGAATGGGGTTACACGTACCAGTGTAAAATCGAGAGTATAATAATAACAATAATAACTAATTATAATTAAGCTACTCTTAAAGTCATTAATGTCACATGTTCTTCGAGGAAATATTTATCGTGCGTTGCTTTCCCTTGAAGGTATTTGCGTATAATATCATCATCACTTCATCCACGAAATTGTAATAACACAACACGCGGGACGCGTGCTTTGAGCAGCGACACAGTTTCCTCTGAACAAGTTAAACCGTCGCGTCCGTAGAGCGTCTCTTGGGGCAAATTTAATTTCGCTGTTGGCGCGACTGCCAGCGCCCTTGTTCGCTCATTCTGCTCATTCCCTCTTCTGCTCTTCTACCTCTCTATTCACTTGCACACGATCTCCCCGGCGCCGCTTGTCTCGTCTTCTCGTTGTTCTATTGCTCTCGAGGTGATGTGCGTCGCGACCCTGCGGGCTAGGCAACGCTCCCTCGAGACTCTCCCACGCAGGCAATCACGGCGACTATCAGCCTTTGATGCTTCTATTTAGCACATCTCCTTTTCTTTATCTTATTCTTCTCCATTATTATTATTAGTATTAGTAGTAGTAGTAGTATTAGTATTAGTATTAGTATTAGTATTATTATTATCATCATCATTAGTAATATTGTTATTATTAATAATATTGTAATTGTTGCCATCCTTCTCCTCGGCGAGCTTCCCTGAGCTCCGCCCGGGCGCCCACCGCCGCCGCTGCCTGCAGCCGTTCCAGGGAATATACTCTCTGAGCCGTTCCAGGGAACGGTATACATTGCGGCCCCGCGTGCGAAGGTGGCGCCGCCGAGCGGCAGGAAAGCGCCCCGCGTGCGGGAGCGGTGGGGTGCAATTGCGCCACAAAAACTCGCCCCCTCTACTTCGTCGTCGCTCTCTGCCGGCGCGAGGCTGCGGGGCGATGGGGGAGACATGAAGGCGGAGAACGAGCTGCTCAGGATCGCTGGTTTCCCCACAAGACTCACTTTTCAGAGGGTCGTTCTGTGGATTTCCTGTTGGCTTTAATGGCCGTGCAAATTATCTTTAGTGTTGCGAATTAGTATTTATTCATTTATTTTTAAATAGTTTGTTCTTTCGAAAACGCCCTCGGTAGACATAATTGATGTCGGGCGCGTCAACTGATAAGATCTGCTTAGTCCTTAAGTGTAGTGTATGTTTTGTCCTCGGGAAGTGGCGACCTACCGTCGGTTAGCAGGGTTTTCCTCAAGCAGCAATCCCCTTTCAGCGGAGCACTGCCCCAGCCAGGACCAGCTCTAAGCTCCGACCGAGCTTCCGGCAAGTGTGGTAGTGTAAGAGGCAGGATTGGGAAGAATACATCGCGCGCGCCCTGTGGCTTTTTTGTTAAGGCACTGCTCCGGCACTCGCCTGGTATTGATCGGAGAACCACGGAAAATACCAAACAGAGCAGTTCTAGCCAGCGTCGAGAATCCTGTCACCGCCGGAAATCGAACCCAGAACCTCCCGGTCAGAAGCCCTGTAGTGATTTCAGTTGATGCCCTGAGCCTCTTCTCACAGCCCCCCGGTTCGGGTAGGATGGGGTTTGATTAGGAGTGGGACTGTCGGGGCTGTGCCGCTGTGCGCTCTTCACAATCACTTTTCCAGAAGAAACTGTTATATTGTAATACCGAGTTGACTTAAACATAATGTCATATCGTGCGTGTGGTGGTGTATATATTTAATCACGTTTATTTTCTTGTACTACACTATTAAAACCAAAAAAATCATATAATGCTGCAAACTCCTTCCGTCCGTCAGTGAACACCTGCGGCGCAGTTAATCCGCACTCAGGATTAGCCCCAATCCCCATTTCCGGATCGATTTGACCGAACTCGAGGCCCTGCGAATTTGAAACGCAATTTTTAAATTATTTTGAGAATACGCGAAGTCCCTCGGACAGTTAAAAACATTTCAGGATCCCTCAGGCGAGAGGCCATCCCTCAATTGCCCGCAGGCGAGACTCTTTGGAGGCGACTGCACTGACATTTCGACAACAGAAGCCTACTTCTATTTAGTAAATGAACATAAGCAAATACAATTAGATGTATGTAGTTGGTATAGTTGGCTTTAATTTTGAAGTAGACGACCCGTACCAATACGGGACAGGCGTAGCCATTACTGCTCAGAATGCAATGAAGTGTCAGTGCGCTGGTAATGCTTTTAACTTGCGTCCGTGTTTACATCATGCACCAAGATCTCGAGCGGGGTAACTAGCTTACTATTCACAGAGTTCGCGAACACAGCTTCCAGGTGCGAGGTTTAATAGTTGGGTGCACAAATTGCTCTGGAGTGACGCTACATCAGTGGATACCACGCTCTTGGCAATGTTTCAGAGATGTCAGTTGAAAGATATTTATTTATCTATTTATTTATTAATTGCATCTAAACAGGCAATTGCCCAATATTACAGGTTTATAATTTATTAATTATAAACATAATAATACAATATTTATAATTTGCTATTGCCCCAAAAGTGATATAAATTTTCATTTCATCTATTAAAGGAAAGAAACGATTTATTAAAATGAAATAATACATTAGTCGGATATCAAATTGTCAGTTAAGAGTAAAATTAAACATTTTGAAACTAAAAGTTCTTGATTTCATAATCGTGTTGACTGAATACTGCAATAACTGCGTTTGCTTTTCTGCGCTACTCTCTACGTGCAATAGAGGAGGTTTAACAAAGATTCTTGTCTGTTAAAAAAGCTCTCTGCTCATAAGAAATATTGACTTACAGAAAGTTGGTCATTTATTTCATACTACTGCTACATTTTCAAAAACATGTTCAGTGATTGTATTATTTAGGAATCTGAATGAAATAATATTTTATGGGGTTTCAATTTCCCGCATTGTGTAAATGTTGTACTTCGCTGTTGTAACTTTTCAACATTTTTCATTCATCGATGTAATCGCAACTGCTTCTGCTAGTCATGATTTACTTGCGTCGCTTCCTATGTGAACGAAAATGCAAGTCCCTAAATCATTCGTGTTGATTTTTAAAAGGGAGGGCGGTAGACCTAGCTGCACCACTGGACAAAGGAGTGCGTCTTCAAGGCCACCGTCCGCGAGGCGAGCGGAAAGAGACGGCAGTTAATTGTTAGAACACTTCGTTCCGCTTGCTGAACGGCAGGCAGGCCGTATTTTATCCATTTTTTGTGGCTTTGTTCCATTCTCCCTGTTATTTGGATGGAGAAGGAGACATTTGTTTCTTTCCTTGATTAATGTGCAGTCATATAAAATCGTTTTCAGAACTTTCTTTTCTGGTAAGAATGCTTTAAGATATTAAAGAACTTACTGTAACCGTGCAGCAAGGCGTTCATGATTCCGAACATTCCATCTCATTTCTCAAGAAGGAATGAAAAGGGAATTCAATTTGATCCTTTGTTTTTTGTATATTCTCCTGATTTGGGGATATTCTACAAATAGTGTGTCATACAAACTACGTGTTTTCTGCTTTAAGACAGATGTCTTCTTCTATTTAAATTTATTTCTCCTCGTTCGACCTAAGGTCTTTCGAGGGATTTCAGTTTTGCCTGCTGACTTTTTTGGGATTTAGGCATTCCTTGTAAAATTGAGGTTAAGTACTCTGGCTAATTAATGTCTTATTTGAATTTCACATTGTGCACTAGGGAAGTTTTTCACCCGATTGCGCAATTACTTCTCTTGTGGCGTGTTGCTTCGTAAGGAGTCATCTCATGAACCTCGTGGTCTATGGACGAAATGTCTAGTCAAATCATCCTTCTGTCTTAAAATGTATGTGATGGTATTAGTCGATGATTTACTGCCACTAGAGTGATGGGTGGTGTTCTTTTGCAATATCGAACGGTATAATCTTTGTTTGATAACAATGAAATTAAATTCTCCTATCTTGATTATGTTTGGCACGCTCACTTGCCAAGGTCCAAGTGAATAAAGATCGTCCTACCATACGTTCATCCTATAATCCACCTGACTTTTGATGTAGGTTTTTTATCGCACAGTTCTGCATTCACAAACCCAATTACTGTACATTCTCTCTCCCGTTCTTACTAAAAATGTACAATCGGCATGCAATACAAGATGACAATTTCAACTGAGAAATGTGCCCCCATTCCTGACACCACTCGGATCACTTCTATTTAGAGAGTGTAAAAACTGTTTTCAGAAGGTGGAAAGTTATAAACGATAAAATAAAGTATTATTAAAGTTTGTCTTCATGTTCTATTGTAATACCTTAATTGAGTAATTTATCATTAAATATATGCTTATTTAAGACAATGAAACTTTGTGATATTGTTTTGATATTTCATTATGAAACACATTCCAACCGATTATGATTGTGACGTAATATCATGACGTGTTTTACATCGTTCAAAATGCTGCACCAGCGTTGTTGCGTTGGCGACCATATTTCAGGGGCAACGCCGTTTCAACTGTAGCATCTCCGAAGGAGAGGTCCTAGCGAGTTGGAATCGCGTAGGTGGTGGATTCTCTACATTAGTTTCAAAGCTGGATCGAGTTGAACCGTTGAAACGTCTAGCGGCCGGCTACCATGATTGGTACACAGATCAACTCTAGGCGAAGGCCAAAGCAGTATGCTAACGAACTGGCGGCCGAAGACGCGCGATTTCTTGTTCCTCATTACTGTCCTCTCCTTTCCCCTCACACATTTCCTTTTCCTTTTCTTTTACAAGTATTGCACTACTCACTACGCGTGTTAGGAGACAGTTGGCACCTGCGAACTTCTTACAGCTTGGGCGGCGCCCCGCTGCGGGAGATCCTGGAGGGAGAAAACAAGCAAGTGACAAGTAGGTCGGCGCTGGATATCGCGCCGCAGTAGCATAGGATCACCTCGACCCAAGGATATAATATCCACTACACTTGCGATACTAATGATCTAAGTAGTTGTCGGGCACGGAAACCATAAATACTATCTTGATTACGCTGATTTCCATAACGTGAATCTCAGCTCTGATAAACAACTCTGAATGGACATAGCTCTGACGCATGTCGTGACGACCGTTGGTCCTCGTGGTGAGGGCACGGAGGGTCGGAGGCTCAGTTGCATAACGCAGGGGACGCGATTCACTCATACGCGTGGGGCAACGGTGCAATGCGGCGCTCTGAGGAGGGGGTTGGTCGGGAGGGACATGGAGTCGGTGGGGGAGCTCCAAGGGTGCATCAAACCTATTGGTGATGATGAATGCAGAATTTGGAGATTGTCCTGCGTAATTGGAATCCACAATTCTCCTTACTTTGCAATTCACGTAACCATCATTCACGACTAAAAAATCGGTACATCCTAGCCCCTTCAAACCCGATTAAGGGTTCTAAGTTTTAAAAATATTTATAATATAAAATACAAAATTTGTGTTTAATGTGTAAATTAATTAATACTGTTTTGAAGAAAATCCCTCCATTTTTATTGACGTTTGCAGACAAAAAGAGATACATCTAAAAAATTATGATTTTGCAGACTAATAGTTTTATCCTGAACAGAGCCGTTTATTTTGCGACCGACAATAGTGCTTTCCTACATAAATGTGCAAACATGCAAACTATATTTTATTAGTAAAAAATTAATTGACTTTTTAACTATTATTTCCCCCGCAAAATGACGATTTTCGTGTGCAGTGTGCGTGTTTGCAAAAGCCAACCTCGCTGCAGAGTCGGGGAGCGAGGCGGCGAAAACAGGTTGGCGGTAGCGTCTCGCGCACTTTTCCTAATAAAAGGAAACAGAAGCGTCAACCGCATAAACTATTTAAATTGAAACTCACACCCAATTAGATTCCATGCATCGGCTTGCGATGGAACAAGGTGATCTAACGGTGCGGGAGGCAACGGGTGCAGCGTGCGTGCGAGGTCGTGCTGGCCCGTGACAGCCCACGGCCTGTGAAGCGTTAGCAGAGACGCCTGTAGAGACGGGTAGCACAGCAAGAGGGACGGGTTGAACTGTATTCTTGTGGCCGCAGGAGCGCTGCTTGACGCCCGATCGAGTCTAGGGACCCTCCGCCCGATGGACAGAGCAGGGAAAATTGATCATGGCCCTCAGAGCGATTGGGCAATGCTGCCGCATCACTTAAAAGCACGCGTTGTTTAAAAGGCGATTAAATACATTTTTTTCTTAGCTATCATCTAAAAATTGTGTATTTCCCTCCCATATCAAAGCAAATATTTTACCCGGTAATCACATTCAGAGGAAGGCACAATGCGAGGAAGCCCCCCCCCCCCGAGACCATCGCTGCGACCGGGTCGCTAATCCGGTGGAGTGGCGCGATGGCGGCGGCCGTCACTTAAAATAATTGCTTGGCCGGGCACGGCGTTAACGCAGCCGGCCGGAAGGACTGCGCCCGCGCACAGTTAACCTAGTTGGGCGACTGCCGCGCGTCGGGGCGGTGCGGGGTGCGAAGGCAGACAACGACTCGGAAAGAAACCCCGGGGAACGCGCGGAAGCAAATGAAACGCGAAAATCTCTGCGCGTTCCGAAGAAGGAGGATTCTTTTGTTGTAAAAACAACACACAACTTTATACAGTGTTTAGAATGATTGGAAAAAGAACTGATAGGAGAAATGGGAGTTAAATTGGTTCGAATTACGGTTAGATTTTTCGCGTCAAGTTATGAAAGGTGGAAGTTGTTGCATTTAAATACGAAGTTGCAATGGGCGAAAGTTAGAGAGAGAGCGAGAGAGCGAGTGAGAGAGAGAGCGAGCGAAACAGAGCGAGCGAAACAGAGCGAGCGAAACAGAGCGAGCGAAAGAGAACGAGAGAGAGGGCGCGCGAGAGAGAGAGAGGGCGCGCGAGAGAGAGAGAGGGCGCGCGAGAGAGAGAGA
>BOPP01000409.1:251557-266010 GCA_017312745.1 Gryllus bimaculatus
ATCTTTAATATATTATTTTTCTTTTGTTATTGAAATTTATTTCTTATTTCACTACGTCACAATATACACCAAGTTGTGCTTGCCGAAGTACTCATTTTTCTTGTTGGTTGAATCACCCTCACTTTTGAGGAAATCATTCTTGAGCGTGACCGTAATGAGGAAGAGCAAAAGCGATTCGGCGGCCTTCCACCGTCGTTCTTGAACGCGCGCCGGGCGGCGACCCACTCAGGTGCACGTTTCAGAACGCACTCGAAAGGGGAGTTCGGTTTGCGCGCGGTTGGGAACGCTGCGAGCAAAAGCGGGGCTCGCATTTGCACGCGGTGTTTTGTGGCGAGTGGACATAGTGACCAGCGAAACTCGTTGCTGGAGCCGGGATACGGTGAGGGAGTTTCCTTCCATATATAAGGAATGCCCTAGTCTATGGAAGCTTAAAAGTTCTGTATATACTAATAAAAAATTTTGATATGAGGGGGAAGTAATCTGAATAGTTCTCCTTTAATTCTTTCAACAACGGCATGTGATCATATTTTTGTCTGTATCTTTTTACCCAAAACAGTGCGTTTTTCTTCTCCATTTCCTCTTGGTATAGTGTTGTGGCACTAATTCCAAGCACTGCTATAATTTTCCTTTTACGATAATTGTGAACGGACAACATTTCTGATTAAGCCAATCGAAAAAATAGTAATCTGATTCACTATACACTATACGTATAAGCACCACAAGATAGCACGCAACACGATCAGAACATAAATAACTGCTCCAACGCAGAGTAGCAGCAGTAGAGAGGAGCGTGGAACGCGCGTGAGGACCGTCGCATCTCGGCTATTCCGCGCGCCGCACTAGTGCGCGCTCTAGGCCGCTGCTGAGATCTTTACACGGACGAGTTTACTCGAATCGTTCTTGAGAGGCGCGCAGAAGCGTGGAAGAAATAAGAACCACACTCCTGCGCACCACGGTCCTGCCCGCGCTTGCACGCGCTCTAGCTCGTGGTCAGGATCGTCCCGGTTAGACGCGCGGCTAAGAAGCCCCGTGTAAAGGGCCCTATTGCTGTTAAAAAAATCGTTAATTATCTTTAAAACTTTAATATGCTTTTCTGTGTGCATTCCTATAAACTGATCTCATCTTTTCATACACTATTTCTCGCTCAGAAACTTTACGATTCATTTTGCTACGCAGAAAACCAGAGATGAAACAGTTCACCCATTTTTGTAGTAAAGTGTTTTTAGGAAAAGTGATGAAGATAAACACTGTAAAAATAGTGCACACCATTTGACCTCAATACTAAGTTACTGTTAGGCGTCTGAGAAGAGCAAGTCAGAATACTTCCTACCTCACTTCTCAAAACGTCCTACAATAAAGAATACGCACAATACTTACATTTTAATTGTGTTTCTATAATAAATAAATTATTTTATTCTATCTAATCGCTTACATGTGTGATATATCTTAAAGAGAATGCTCACACTGAACGTCATATTGCTTTTCGTTCATGTATTGTTTATTTTAATTGGGAACTCGCAATAGCTATTCTTATCCAGACGTAATATTACATATTTTGCATATCACGTAGATTGGAATTTGACTGTTATACTGCACGACACGAAGTCATAGAATCTCATACATTTCCTATTCCTTCTAATAAACATGTAGAACTATTTTCATATTTACTTCCTTATGTTCAGTATTATCTCTATTTTGTTATGCGATTGAAAACCGATCCTATAAACATATTGCTGAGAATGGAAGGTTGCTCTTTCTTCTTTTAAATAACACACTAATAATGAAGTTCTCTCCATTCCTTGATTTACTTTAATATTCCTGTCATCGGGAAATGAAGAAATATTCCCGAAGTTAAACAGCTGACAGGATTGAATATTACAGAGTCCATAAATTATTGTGTGCGAGTTATTGCACCTGTTCCAAGCATACGTAGGAGGTGCACAGAAAGTAATTGAGATACAGATCAGTTTTCAACATGTATTACCAGTACTAGCGAGTCAAATGCATGATGAGTTGCAGAAATTGCAAGATATGACATCACCTGTGCCGATAATGAATTTGCTCAGTAAATAGGTTTGTCACAGGTATTACATTATTATTTGAAGACTCCTTTGAGCCGAATAAAATCATTTATGTAAGGCATGTAGTAAAATATACGTATGAAGAAAAGTGAGAATGTCAATTGCAGTATTACCTAAGTGAAGCAAGTAAAGAATGTTTTTAAAACAAGTTGAATACAGGTTTGGCAAAAAGGACAGCTTTACAAATTAGTAATAAATTTTCAGCTTTAGAAATATTAGACATAGAAAATGATTTCAGAAGAAACGTGTTCATTTGTATTGTGGCTATACTTGTGGCTGTTGGGTGGGAATGAAAGAGCAGATAATGAACTATTACGCAATGAATTCGTCAATTCCACGCATGTGTGAAGAAAGGTTGAGGGAGAACGTTTGTATGTGACTATTTGTGTACTGTGTATAATGCAGTTTTCGAGAAACAAGAGGGCACTTATTTATTATTACAAATATTTTTGGAGAAAAGGTAAAAACTATTTATAATTGTGAAAACTAAGTGATGGAATTATGCAAATAAAAAACGTTTTGAATAGATGGTTAGAAAATTTTGAAAAGGAATAGTTTTCAGCTCCGTCATAATTCTTTAGTTTACCTGCCTGTAAATCATCGAATCAAAGCGATTAAACGTTATGATGAGTGGATTAAGTGACTAGGTTAAGGGTTTAGGTAAAATAAACCTTTAAATTTATTTCTACATACAATTTGACGGTGTTTTATGCTTAAAATTTGGGATGAACGTCGTGTCAGTGACATTCAAGTCAGGCTGAAAAGAACTCCGACAACATGAAAGACCTCACGAATTCAACGCGACTTTCTTGCCGCCTTTCGGCGAGGCGAAGAATGCATTGTGGCCGACCGCGCCACATCGCCGAAGAAGGTACGAAGCAGTGACGGGTTGGCGGGGCGCGGGCGCGGGCGCGGGGCGGACCACTACATAAAGCCCGGATGCCTCATGCGGTTCTAAACGAGCAGCAATTAAAACAAGAAGGAGCAATTTATCCCAAGGCAAGGAGCAACCCCTTGAAAATATCCAAGGGGCTCCCGGCAGGAATAGTAAATGAGTTGCGGGAGGAGCAGCGCCCTGTGTTCCTCGGGGGGGGGGCTAACTCCGCTAATTAATCCCGCAGATTCCGTGGAGTTCCCCGCATTTATCCAGGGCGCCTGCGGCGGAAGAAGAGCAAAGCAACTCGACAAAGCTTCACTGCTCGACTTGGCGCGTCTTGGTTGCACAAGGCTGCTGCCACGTCGCTCCGGCAGAGGAGGGGGGGGGGCGGTCGCGGTTGCTCTCTGCGTTTCCTGCTGGGAGCAATTTGTTCTCGGGCCGAAGAGCATCCCAGTCAGACACGACTGCAGCGCCTGCGACCGCTGCGGCGGCAGGACTAGGACGAATTCCACCAATGGCTGGAGGAGCATTCTTGCGGCATGCAGCTCTGAGCGGTAGTTTTCTCTAGTTTCTCCGATCAGCAACGACGCAGATCAGACGAATGCTGGAGAAGTGCCGAAACAAATGGGCCACGAACCGCCCACTATCTTCCCTTCTTCTTCCTTATGCTGTTCTCACACCTTACACACACACATATACACAGTACACATCCATAATAGTGGGAGCTCGTCCCGTTGGTTGTGGAGGACAGCGCAAGCCGGCACGTAGGTCGGCACCGGATCTCCCGACCAGCGGGGCCCAGATGTCAACGAAAGCCAAAACTAATGAAGGTAGAAATTTAAAATTGGGAATACACGTTTCTATTACGACATATTTAACCATTAAAAAAAGAGAATTTTGCAAATCGTCCTTGATGGGGTGAAATAACGGTTGAAGGGAAGCAACGCAGGTTTTGCAATTAAAGCAAGTCGAAAGCATCTCGTCCTTCCAGATTGCAGGCAGCGGCGCTGCAGAGAGTGCACGTGGGGCGAGAGCGGGCGAGAGATTACACACATTTACACGGCACATTTACTGAACATTTACATTTGAGGTTTTTATCCAATTGAGCTTCTTAGTTAAATTTAGATATATTTTTGATGGCCGGGGAGGCGTGAGTTTCAGTGGAGAGAAACTATTGTTGTACGGCCATATCGCGGCGTCTATTATTAACCAGCATTGTGAGGTTATGGTTTGTTAATTCTTGGGAAATCTTGTCGTACTTTTCTTAGTGGAAGGAAGCTGAATGAAAAGAAAATATGAACTTGCGGTTTACTTGTTTTTATGAATGCGAAGATCGTGGTGTTGTTGGTGATTGCGGACGAACCTTGAGAGCAAGTGTGATTTTGCGGACTATTTATTTTGAAATGTTTCAAGACGATAGAGATTAGTATGGAATACTCTAAATAATATTGTGGAGGTGAAGGTTAGAGTGGGGCGAGTGATCAGGTTTTATAATAAAAAGAAGTTTGTAAGTTGAAGTATGTTAATGGAATACATTCCTTTTCAGTCTAATAGATGTTTGTAATAAAATGGATATCAGGGATGACAGATTGCCTCAGTTAATGGTTTATATTTGACATTCAGCGTTATTTGTTTTAATAGAAATGACAATTTCAATACAGACTGTCCAGTTGTGAAGATAATTTACATTTGTGAAATTAAAAGTTTCATTGTTAGTGATGTAAAAATTTTAATAAAAAGAGAACCATTACAAAATAACTTAACATTAAAAATAGCATTAATTGTTTTAATCTTGCGCGATTGAAAGTACATACACTTAATATATATTTTTCAAGCGTTTAGAGATTACTTTTTTAAAGTCTAGAATCTATGTTATATATCATAAAAAGCAGACTATACCAATGTTTTTCTAACACAAAGTTTATTCTAGGTTTGTCTCAACGATTATTAGTTTTTGATACAACTTCAACAACTTGAATTCATCAACTATGCACAAGAACAGTAAAGGAACTAAAACAATGTGTACAATGTTCTTAATGTTGGCTGAGGCCTGGTGATTAGTCATCCCAGTAGTCCAGAAGGAGGTAATCACCTCTTCAGCATTTAGTGTAGGAGCCCTTTTCAGTGGCTGAAGATAGAAGCAGCGGGAATGACCTCATCGCACGCTAGGAACGCGGTGACTGCCCATACGTTGTATTATGAGCAAGCACGGGTGCTCGGGAAGCCGTTTGCTGCGGGGGCTGTGACGGTGGTGGTCTCTCCCCCCTTGGAAGTCTCGGTCTTCCCCCTTCGTCGATGGCCAGCTGAATGCCATTTCCACAATATTTTCGGCCACCGTTCTTCGTTCATTCTTTGCGTGTGCCCATACCATTTTAGTCTTTTAACTTCTATGGTGTCAATTATACAAAAACTTGCTTCCGCTTTACGTTTAATTTCTTCATTCTTAACTTTATCCGTTAATGTCAGTCCGCAACTGCGACGCCAGTAATCCATTTCCATTGCCTTCAATTTCTTTTCGCTCTTTTTGTTACTTCCCATGCCTCAGATTCATAAAGGGCAATATTCTCTACAGTCTTATATAATTTTCTTTTTAAGCTCTTACTTCATTTATCTTTCAATATCGGTGGATGTGATTGTCTTACAGCCACCCTACCTTTTGCAATTCTGTTTATAATATCTTGCGTACTGCCTCCGTACAGGGTTTTATTTCCGAACCATCATTCAGTTTCAGACCTTTAGCACTTCCTCCTACAACCATATACTCAGTCTTGTTAAGGTTTATTTCTAAACCCCATTCCCAGTACTCTTCATATTATTTTCGCAGCATGTATAGAGCGAGCATCTTCTTCGTCTTCATCGAACACCACCTCATCATCTACGAAATGTAGAGAGAATAACATAATCACCAATTTTAATACCCATATTACATTTCTTCCTCCATCTTCTCAGGCCTTATTCAAGTATATTTTATAAAAAGTTAGGGCTACACAGCACCCCTGTCGTAAAGATTTATTTACTGGAAATGCTGCTGAAATGTTTCTCCCTACTTTTGTTTGGCTCATATTATCACCGCACAAATTCTTTAACGGCTCTAATCAATTGCGTATTTACATTTTGTTTCTCCATCTCCATCCATAACCTAGATAACTGAACAGTGTCTAGTCCAGTACAGTTTCGTAGGCTTTACGCACATCGATAAACAGAAGATGCGTCTCCAAGTTATGGGCGAGACGTTTGTCGGTTACCTTTCTAGCGGATTGAAATGAAAGGTCCTTTTCCTTTTTTCTTTAATACAATGATTTTTAGTGTATACAATAGTTAAAGGTTACAATAAAAGGAAATAACCCATTTTTACGACATTAGATTTTTCGCAATTTTCGTTCAGAAAGTAATTTTTACCACTTCCCTTAATTTTTAAACATCTTTCGCTGATTTCAACGATTTTAGTATCATGTTAATGGTACTTCTAATAATATTTTTGTGATGCAACAAATCTTCTGCACCGAATTTCTGAATAGCGTATTGAATTCGTACGCTCAGTAATTTTAATGATTGTTCTTGATAGTATGTAATCTAAGGTTCCTGTGACGCATATCAGCGCCATTATCGGTTCGGCCTATCTCGGGATAACTTACGACAGATATTTTCTCGTAAAGAATAGTGTAAATGAAACGTTTGCGTGCTGAGTTGAAGTTTCACTTCAACGAAAGGAAGAAACCCCAATTACAATAATACCATATTCGACAGTATGAGATGTTCATCTAAACATGTTTTGATAAGTTTTTTTACGATGTATATATATATGTATATATATATATATATATATATATATATATGTATATATATATATATATATGTATAAGTATACTTTTAGGACATGTTATGAGCATATTGTAATGCATCCTGGGAGTTACACTATCGTGAAGGGGAGGCATTGCTGTGCGATGGTCACGTTCAGACAGCAGGGCGCACGCGCTAAATTTATTTAAAGGGCGGCAATACACAAGCTATATTTATTTTTGTTACCACCCGACAAAATGGGGGGGGGTTACGTTTATTAACGGTAAACTGTCTCTCAGATACAATTATATGTTGTGAGCTTTCCTCTGGCCGGTAATAAGCATGGGCGTGAATTCACGCGGAATGGCGGTGATTGTGATGTCGCTACTTCACCCCAAAAGGGCCCGTTGAGGCGCCATAAGAGCCCCTGTAGTCGGAAGAGCGCTAGCGAATGTCCGTCAGGCTGAGCGGGAGATTGTCCATGGCCGTTGATCCCACTGACCCAGCAGGGCATTCGGAAGAAATTCCGATTCGGAGTGAGGGGTGGTAGGATAGATAGCTGTTGTCGCCGTTAAATCATTTACTACCTCTTAATGCCGTTAAGTCAAGACCTGTGGTGGCTCCAAGAGCCGACCGATCGCTGTCGGTATTCTGTCTCCAATAATATGATCTTTTTAGCTCCCTTAGGTCACCCGATTCCCGTCCCCACCCCGATCGTAAGATGTGCGTGCTCTGTCACGTGCGTAGCGCGAAGCTTTTCATTGGCTTGTTCAAAAGTTTCCAGAACATTATTTCACCTGAACTCTGTGATTGGGTTAAGGGTACCGCACATTTTTGCAACCTTCACTTCTTAACATGTAATTGGCTCTTTATTGTTGTCCATCTAGTGCGTACGTGACTCAACACACGTCTGCGACCCTTCTACGAAGCTTCATGGTTTATTGCCCCTTTAGGATTATCTAGCGAGCTGCCCCGAGTCTGTTAATACGTCTGTGGGGGGGGGGGGCTGTTGGAGGGAGGTGCTGCGCCGGGGACTCCGTGCGTGGCGGCGCGCGCGGCGACCCGTTTTCTCCAAAATGAATATTCCTCGATCGATCTGGCGGATGTCGCGGCCCTTTGAATTTGAAATAGATATTTTAAATTTGGTGGGAAGTTTACATCAAGTCCCTGCGACATTTTCAAAATTTTCAAAAAAATTGCTTCATCGATTTTGATTAAATTACGTTGTTAGATAGTGTAAAGAATGTTTAAGAGAATGGTGCAGGTCTTATGAAAACATTGATTTTCCGAAAATTGCAAGAGTTCAAATTTTTTTCGAAGTCTTTCTACAACTCAAATATTAAAGATATATATTTGTTCCTGTATAGAAATCTGTTACTTTAAGATAAATTTTGCGAAAATATATCCGTGCTTTTCGCGTAGTTTGCGTGAAAATACGTGTGAGAAAGTACGTGCTGTTTTAGCACTGCTAGTCGTTTTAAATGCAGACAATTGTTAAAGATTCCTGGGCTCTTTCTTAGCAATGGTCAATCGCAAAATCATGAGAATTTACTTTGGAATTATATTAAACATACACCTTAAAATAAATTAATAGTGTGGGATTGTTTTTTAATATTCTTCTTTATAGTTTTTCTTTTATTTCCGAAGGTGATAACTATTATTCGCTGAACCTTCGTGACTTCATGTAGTTAAGGAATTTGGCTGGCGATCCCGGTTTCGCGGTCGTTGCTTTCTAGGAGAACCCTCCCAGAATTCACCTGGATGAGAGGGGAACGGATGGCCGGCACGGGCATTGAACCTGGACCTCCCGAATGCGAAGTCAGCGCGTTACGCCCTGAGCCACGTCCCTCGGTAGTAACCAAGTAGAAGTTGTCAAAGCGGTCCCTTCTTAGATTAATCTTTCTACGTGAACTGAATTACCTCTCCTGCGAAAATAGCTCAGACTGACTCTGCCAACCCTTATAGCACGGTTAAGAAAATATGCGCCATGTACGCGACCCTTCCTTTAGAATTTCATTTCCACCCAACAGCCTTCGACGTCATCGCAGTCGCTGCGCCTGGCAGCCGAAAGTGCTCGCTCACGCGCGGTCTCGCCCGGCGCGGCGGCTGGGGCAATTGCTCTGAAGCTGTTTAGGTGCAGGGCTGCTGGCCGGGAGGTCCTAGGGATCGTTTAGTTTCTTTTAATTTCTGGTAGTATTTCTAATTTAAATGTCTTGTTAAATATTTTCTTTTTCTTTTAGTATTGATGGAGAGTATTTTATTTGTTGGTCTCATGCAATGTCTCCGGGAGAGATGGCTCAGGGCATCATCGGAGTCGCAACGTTGTAAGGAGTTTCGAAAGTACGTTACGATAGAAAGCGACGTCATTCGCTGTCCGGAGGAGAATGCTAGTGGCTCTGATCGATAGTTTTCCGCGATTTCTCCGATCAATTCCTGACCAATGGCGGAGCACGCGCCATCTTTACTCTTCCTTGTCCTATCCTCACCCCCTTATATACACACATTTATGCACTACAGTATCATATGTGCCGAGAAACAGGTAGGGTGCTTAGATTTTGCCGTAGCTGGGGCAGTGCCTGGCTGGTCGGAGATACCTGGTTGGGAAAAACTCCGCTAACCGACGGTTGTCGGCGCCGTTTTTCACCGTCCACCGCCACCTCCCGAGGCAAAACATGCACCACACATACGGGACTAATGACTTTAGCAGTTGACGGGCCCAAAATCACTAACAACCAACCATTCAATCAATCAATCAATCAATCAATCAATGCTCATGATCGGTCCCAGGGTGCGCTAAATATATAATTTCTTTTAGGGTTCTAAATTAGGTCTTTTGTTAAATATTTAATTCTTTTCTAATCGAGAATATTTTATTTGTTAATCTCAAGCGAAGTGCGTTCATCTTTTTGGAAAAACATTTTTTATTGATTTGTTTAGCAGCACAATTTGCTGCAGGCAACTAGTAGTGTGTATAATCAAAATGCTCGAGGTTTTGTTGTGGTTTACGTGTAATTACTTTTGATGAGAATCAATTTTCGTTCTCTCAGAGAGGCTCCCCCTGCATTCGATTCTCAAGACCCCGAAAAGACGCGAGGCTCGGGCGGCCAGATAGGCAGAGTCAATGTTTGAATGCAGTCGTTGACGTGAATCTACTTCATTTTCGGTCGGAGGGGGGTTAACTGTTTAAACGTTTGATAAATATTTAATAAAATCTAGTGACGATAATTGCACTTCATCTCTTGTACCACACTCTCCGCGAACGTCGATGACTTGTATGGAGGAAAGAAGCCTGTATTGTGATTTGGACTTTTTATTGTGGTGTCATTCGTAATGCAATGATGATTATCAAGCATAGACAAGGAGTAATTGTTTCAGAGCGGTTGTCTGCACTATTTGAGAGGGACAAGGAAGGGCCTACATGCAAAAATAGAAAATGTGAAAACAAGGAACGTAAACTCAATATTACGTTTCAAGCACTTTCTTTCGTCGCCTCTTTATTCGACGTTATTTTCATGGTGAGAACCTTTCAAATGATAGCTGTAGCAATATTTCACATGTAGCATAATTTGTTTATCGTTATTCGAATTTTCTGGTAACAACAAGCTTCACATTTTAATATGACGTCATGTGCGAATGTAATAGGAACATAGAGATTGATCTTTAATAATAAAAATAAAAATCTAACTATTTCCGAAAGGTTATCGAATTATCAAGGCGGCTATATTTTGACTTAAGACCAAGGCAGGGCTATTTGCCTCACCATTAATGGAGCTTTTAATTGTCTCGAGGAGGATGTCGGTTTGTTCGGAGCAAGTAAGCGAGATTTTGATGATGTGAATGTCAAGCGGGTGGGTCGAATTTAGTAATCGGGAATTGAATCATTCTTCATGATTCAATTAGCAAACCACGTACACCATTTACTAATTATCAATTTTATTAAAGGCAACACTTCTCAATCTGACTTAATGTTTTAACACTCCATTTATATTATTTTTATATAAGCCTGCCGCACAACATTGCATTGGTAGATACTACACACCACGCTTAGCGATTCGTTGGTCCATGGATGGGATCCTAAAGGGAAAATATGGGAAATGGGATGGGATGGGAAAATAAAGACACCAAAGAACCTGAGAAGGCAGCGTCTATATTACAGTAGTTATAAAAATAGTATGAGGATAAAAATATTAATGTTAATTTTATAACGTGTTAATCGGCGCCGTGGTTTGATACCAACAAAAGGAGCTTTGATACCAGGAAAAAAGTTTATCTGACATAGCTATTCCATGATGTTCTCTAAGGGAGTTCTATAGAAGCTAGCTCCCATAATTTCGGCACAAGATTAATAAACTCATAGAGCAGATTAAGTAAAAAACATAGTTTTAACAAAGAAACTTTTTATTTCTGACACAAATAAATTCTTAAAAATCGTATTATAAATAATCTTCAGAAATGCTGAAATATGTAATATTTAAAACAATGCAAGGTTTAATGAGCATGACATACTGTTCGTTACCCAAGAGTAGAGACCCAGGCAGCACTTTGTAAAAGAAAAGTATACAGAAAGTAATAATAATTTTATTTTTAATTTTGTGCCCTTCGGCCCAGTGTGTAGCGTTAGGGAGTGCGACGTTTCTGGCGGTATATTATATTTATATATTATATATATAATATTGAAACGAAGAACGTTTCTACATAATAATTAGCAAAACTGTTATTAATTATAAGAAGAGAAACGCTGGATTCGATCAGCGCAGTGACGCCGCCGCCACCGCTGCCACCACGTCAAACCGGGGGCAGGTGCGCGACGCGAGTGACGGTTGGTGAGTAGCGAACAAGGAGCCACGAGCGCCGGGTGTAATATTGCGAGAGGGGGCCGCTAGTGCCGGGTGACGATATAGACGGAGAAAGCCGCGGGTGCAGTGCGGATGGGCTGTGATGCCCACAAACAAATGTGTGGTGAAATTACCAACAGTGTGGAACTGATTATAGTTATTGAGTGCGGAGAGTAGAGGGTGCTAAAATAAGTATCAGATGATGAGAAGAAACAGTACTTGCGAACCAGGACCGATTCAATGAAAAACATTGACAGTGGAATTTAAGTGATCGATAGACACGCATTCCACTGTCCGCTTGGATGTATGCAGCAGCGGGCGCAACCGTGCGAACAATCGTATGGGGATTGAGGAGAACGGCTGTAATTTGGGGCTGCCGACGAGACGCCGCTGAGTGCTGGGGCCAGTAACGGAAACCAACGCCCGAAATCGGCTTCCGGACAACTTCGGGACGACGAGTTTGCCGACGCGCTGGCCGCGTTTGCCACGGCGGCCACGCTCGCCTCCAGTCCAGCCGGTGGACATCGGAAGCTTCAAAGGTAGCGTTACTCGTGCACGAACTAATTAAAAGGCCTTGCGCACTGCGAATTGTAAAATAATGTATACCGTTTGTTAATTTTAAACCTCCAATTGCACAATTGAATTCTTTTAAATATTTCTTCCTAATGCAGCGTCAATTCCCCTGGAGACCATCCATTCACGAAAATGTACCGTCGCTTTAGATTATTTTATTTGTCGTGAAGTACGTTTCCCAGTACGTCAAAGCTGGCGGCCCGAACAGGTATGGACTCGTGTATTTAAGAAATGTGGCTCCAGGGAATTGACAAAACACCTTGGGGAAGTTTAATGATGTGCATAAATTTGGATTGAGGATAACTATTAAGTATTAGAGGGTATATTTGTTAGTATCTTGGAATGATTTGTAGTCACGTCTGATATATTAAATGTTTAAAGGGCATGTTGAATGTATGTATTATTGTGGATGGAGTTTTCCGAAGACGATATTTAACTAAATGAGTGGTTTATTGTCACAGACATGAGTTATTAAGATATGCAAATTAATGTAAAAGTGTACAGTGCTTGCACAATTTTGAATTTTGGATGTTGACAATTTTTTTTTGAAGAAGTTATTACGCCAGTGTATATTGGTTTATTTTGGATGCATGTGCTTATGTGTTAGGATGGGAATTTTGTTGTAATGTATATGTGACTGTGGAAATTTTTTTTAAGAAACAGTGTATTTGGGTATTAGATGATAATTGGGGATCTGTTATTTATGAATTGGAGATCCGAAGTGATAGTGGGTGTTAAGAAACAAGGTGTTTCAATAACGGTTAGAACACTAAACAAAGAAGCTTATTGCTGGCGTAGAGCCATTGGAAATTAGTGGAAGGTCGTATAAACATCAAGGTTTGGTTGGGGACGAACAGTAAAATTCAAGATAATAAGGATGGAGGCCCGTAGCAATAATGTTGGATGAGGGTGAGACAGATGGAACGAATTAAGATGATACGGACGAAGGAAATTTGGTGGAAGTAATTTTTTTGGAAAGTAGGGATAGTGTAAGTGGAAGCCGATTAGATGATACATCGGGAGACTGTTTGCCCTGAAAGGTGGAAATTACGTCGACGCCGAATGAACCAGGCAGCAAGGAAACCGAATTCAGGAGGGGCCGGGTGATACCCATTCAGATTTATGCGATGTATGACTGAAGATCTAGAAGACACAGCAAGGAAGGCGGAGGAACAGAACAGGAGAGCAGAAGGTAACAAGAACAGTAAGATATTGGAGGGACAGAAAAGATGTCAGAAGAACAGAAATAGGAAATTAGAGGAAACAGAGTAAAAAATCGAGAATAGGCAGGGATACGGAAAGCTGGAGAACGGAGGCGATAAGTTACGAGATTGAAATAAGGGGGCAAATAGAATGTCTAATAAACAAATCGAGTTGACGCAAGAGGGAATGTCTAGACTAGCGGAAAGCGAGTGGGGTTCATGAACACTATTTCCGATGGATTTGAGAAACAGAAGAGGGAATAGAGTCTCAGTTAAGTTAAATTGGGTGGGGAAGTTGGAAGCCAAATTACAATCAAAACTGGCATACTAAGGTCGCCGACACCAAGGATGAAAATTGAGGGGATGTGCGAACCAATTTCCGAAGAGAAAATCAGAACAGTGGGAGGATAAAATAGCGAATTTCCCAAGTCAAAAGTTGTGGACGATGTCGCAGAGTGGAAGAAGTACAAGACAAAATAAAGCAAACGTTCAAGAAGAAAGAATTAAAGAGAATAGACGAGAATGCGGAAGAGAAAGTTTCAGCAACTACGAGCCGAATGTTGAAACAGATAAAGAGTGGCAAAGTATTACCGATTGCACGTAGTGGAAACGGGGCGCCTTTTACAACCCGCCAAGGTCATTAAAATTTTCGGGGAGATGGAAAGGAAACGCCATTGCTTTTTTTTTATCGGGCGGCAGAAACGACATTTTAGCAGTGATGCAACACCATCGGAAAGATGTAAAGTCCAATTTTTAATATTTATGTTGGAAGGGGAACGCTCGGACGTGGGCAGATACTTTTGATGTATTTCCGGAATCTTGAAAGGAATTTAAAGCACCGGTTTTTCGAACGATATTGGAAGCGAAGAGATCCAAATGAATTTTAAGATAAATCTGATGAAGCAGTCATTACATTATTCCACTGGGAAAGTTTCGGGAATACGCCACGAAGGAATCATGGAATATAAAACATATCTCCCTCTATGAATGATCAAGAAATTATTTGTGTATTAACGCGACAATTTCCCGTCAGCTGTGCGCGAACCTACTGCGCAGCGCAAATCATAACGGATTTAGAAAAGATTTCAAACATGTATTGGGAGGT
>BOPP01000409.1:266035-306210 GCA_017312745.1 Gryllus bimaculatus
AAGTCAGCCCTATCACGAAACAATCAATCTTTACGCCCATTCCCATCTGCAGTTGACAACTATATGAATGTGCCTTAGTGAAGAAATTAGTATATCCAATGATTAAGAGAACAGCCTTTCTACTGTAAGCAACGAGCGTTAATCAGATCTGCACGTCCAACGTTGTAAGAAGTTAGGAGCCAGGCGATAGAGATTGAATCTGGGAATGGAGAAGAGCATGAAGTCATGTACGGAATATTCATCAAGGAGATATAGAAGACACGACTTAAAGGCAAGCAGCTGAGCAACAATAGAGGTATTAAACGCCAACAGAAGATGAATAGTTAAATTTCATTAATAGAAAACAGACATAGGGTTGTTCAAAAAAGAACATGATCCCATAATAGACTTCCGCAGTTTCCCATGTCAACCTTACTGGATTCATACCCCTTTCCAGACAGGCGAACTGACCCTACTAGCCGGGCAGCCACTAAAAAAAGGGACGTGACAGGAGTTGCCTCGCATCAATTGTGAAGACGCATCATAAAAAGGCACAGACATCATCACACGAACCCCATGTCAATCTCGTAAAAAAAGAAAGATGGTATCGGTGTGTCTTAGACGCTCGCGATTTGAATGCCTATGACAATACCATATAGGACCGCACCTCATTATCAGTATAGAAGCTTACAGAGAAATTTGGAGAAAGCTCTGATTTTTCAACAGTCACCCATCTCTCACCAAAAGCATACTTGGCACGAATGCAAGTGGCGGAAGAAGACTCACAAAGCCTACACGGTTTTCATTTGCAAGGAATTTGTCTAACCGTTTTCTGTAAGGTACCGTTTGGATTAAGACAAATAGTGAGGCAGCATTGATTCGTGCGTGGATGAATACTAACAAGAGAAAATTGCAAACACAGTCACAACGTACGTCCGACACCATAGTACTGCAAAGCAAAGTCTATCGGGAGGCAACATTTTTAAATTTGCGAACCATTCAAATACCTACAAGAAAATAAATCTGGTACTAAATCTCAGAAATCAAACATGGGTTTTCAGTAAGAGATAGCCGTTCCCTCGGCCGTATTAATTTCAACTGAAGAGAATCAGAGGAAAACCAGAAACTATCGAACAAATTAGAAACATACCCAGCCCAACAACTACTGTGAACAGTACGCTCGGAATTTATTGGACGGTAATCTATCTAAGCTAATTTTGGCCTGCGATTCGCGAGAGCTCTAATCCAGCTGTTTACCCAATTATTTGGAAATAGTGCCCGTAAATGAGAAATGGAACGACACATCAAAGCGAAGCATTGACAAATTAAAAGAACAGTTCTACCAAACAAGCTGCTTCATAGCAACATCCCGATTTCAAAAACACTGTGCACTGTACAACAGTCCAGACAGTAGTATTAGGAAGGGGCTATGTCTGTTCAAGTAATTGATGCCAGATTAGGGAACGATAAGCAAGAGGTGCTAAGACATTATAATATTTCAATAATCTGAGACATGTCCTCCACGTGGAGAACCAATACATATATAAAAAAAAAACAGGCGGCACAAGGTAATCATTTATGTTTGTATACGAAAATTAGTTCAGCTAATGATATATAAGCTTGTATTTATGTTAGCAAACTGAATTGATTTTAGTTTACAGTATTTGGAATCATTTTGTTGTAATGTATAAATATTTAGTTCATAAAGAAAAGTTCTGTTGCTAAGGGATAAGACAAAACATATGTCCTAGATAACGTATAATCACTGTACATAATCCGATTTGAAATATTGTACTGATATGATCACAGATGTAAAGACTAGTTGTATAAGTTGCTGACTCTGGATTAATTAAGTGATTGGGATTTTTCTTGGCAACACGAAAATCCCGAAAAAAAGGGAGGGGAGGATGAAACGAAGAACGTTTCTACATAATAATTAGCAAAAGCTGTTATTAATTATAAGAGAGAAACGCTGATTCGATCAGCGCAGTGACGCCGCCCGCCACCGCTGCCACCAACGTCAAACCGGGGCAGGTGGGCGCGACGCGAGTGACGGTTGGTGAGTAGCGAACAAGGAGCCACGAGCGCCGGGTGTAATATTGCGAGAGAGGGGCCGCTAGTGCCGGGTGAAGAATATAGACGGAGAGAAGCCGCGGGGTGCAGTGCGATGGCTGTGATGCCCCAAACAAATGTGTGGTGAAATTACCAACAGTGTGGAACTGATTATAGTTATTGAGTGGGAGAAGTAGAGGGTGCTAAAATAAAGTATCAGATGATGAGAAGAAACAGTATGCGAACCAGGACCAATTCACATGAAAAAAACATTGACAGTGGAATTTAAGTGATCGATAGACACGCATTCCATGTCCCCCTTGGATGTAATGCAGCAGCGGCCCGCAACCGTGCGAACAATCGTATGGGGATCTGAGGAGAACGGCTGTAATTTGGGCTGCCGACGAGACGCCGCTGAGTGCTGGCCCAGTACACGGAAACCAACCGCCCGAAATCGGCTCCGGACAACTTCGGGACGAGCGGAGTTTGCCGAGCGCGCCCCCGTTTGCCACGGCGGCCACGCTCGCCCCAGTCCAGCCGGTACATCGGAAAGCTTCAAGGTAGCGTTACTCGTGCACGAACTATTTAAAAGGCCTTGCGCCACTGCGGAATTGGTAAAACTTAATGTATACACGTTTGTTAATTATTAAACCTCCAATTGCACAATTGAATTCTTTTAAATATTCTTCCTAATGCAGCGTCAATTCCCCCTGGAGACCCATTCCCACGAAAAAGTACCCGTCCTTTAATTATTTATTTGTCGTGAAAACGTACCGTTCCCAGGGTACGTCAACAATCAATATATGAGTATATATATATATATAATATATAAATACTATATATATAATATTATTATTATTATAACTCAGACTCTTTTTTCTCCACTCTCTGCACCCCGGTATCACACCTTGGCAGACGTTTGATGACCTAAAACGTCGCCAAAAATGATCCAAAAAATGCTTGCTTAAAATCATTCACCACCAAGAAAGATGACGGTAAACGTTTTTACCACAACCCAGTCATATGAAAACAACTTCAATTGATTGGATTTAACTCATGTACATCAAGGCTCTTCTTGGCCTTCAAGCGAACTCCAGGTTTCCCAAGACACATTTGTGTGCACTGTTCTCTTAACCAGAAAATTTCTACTCTTCTAAATATAGCGATATCGCCAAACCGGACAATGATCAATGAATCTCAACAAAAAAGGATTTACAAAAATGACCGGTAAATTTAAAAGAATGACTTGCCGGAAATTGACCGGAAAACTGCAAGAAAGATATCAATAAAAAGGACTTTTCCATTGCCATAACATAAAATAATTACCATGTTAATAAAATACCAAAAGTCATCTGTCTTAACACGTGAAAAGAAAAAAAATGACATATAAATCTGCTGCTAGTCATATACACATGAACAAAAGTTACAGCGGCCCCGATATTTTCCCTTAATCTGGCAATAGAGATCAAATTGTATTCCTAAATACATGTTAGGTGACGCGATGGAGGTGAAATCACAAGATTCTACAACCAAACCCTGAGATCCTGCATCCCAAAACGGACCGTATATTTTGAATTCTGGAAAGAACACTTTTGATCAATGGCAGCATGGTCAGACAGACCCCCGAGCAACAGCAAGCGACAGGCGAGCGGGCAGGCGAGCGGAGCAGGCGAGCGGGGCAGGCGAGCGGAGCGGGAGCGGAGCAGTGCAGGCAGTCACGGCCGAAGCCGGAACGCAGGCGAGCCCCGGCACGCAGGCCGAACGGAGCAGCGCCGAGAGCCGCAGCAGGCGACGAGCATGCAGCTGAAGCAGTGCGCCGAGCGGAGCCAGGCAAGCGAGCAGCGCCGAGCCGGAGCAGGCCTACCCAGGAGCAGGCCCCGTAGCGATGCAGGCCATGCGGAGAAGCTCGCGAGCGGACAGGCGACGGAGCAGGCGAGCTAGCCAGGCGAGCGGGAGCATGCCGAATGCGGAGCAGGCCGCAGCGGAGCAGGCCGAGCGGAGCAGGCCGAGCGGAGCCAGGCTGACGCGGAGCAGCGCGATGCCGGAGCAGGCGACGGAGCAGCGAGCGGGAGCCAGGCGACGAGCACCAGGAAGCAAGAGCGGCGAGCCAGGCGCCCGAGCGTAGCAGCCGCGGCCGGAGCAGGCCCGAGCGAGCAGCGAGCGTGAGACGCGACGGCAGAGCAGCGGAGCAGCGCCAGCGCGCAGCAGGCCCACTGGAGCAGCGAGCGGAGCAGCCCGAGCGAGCATAGCGAAGCGGACCAGGCCGAGCGGAGCACCCCCGCACGGAGCAGTACTTGCGAGCCGAGCCACGGCCGAGCGGAGCAGGCGAGCGGCTAGCAGCGAGCGAGCCAGCCGACCGGAGCAGGCAGATCGCAGCAGGCACGCCGGAGCATCCGCGAGCGGAGCCCCGTTAGAACCTTGTTCTTCCATGAACCCAGCCTATGTTCACGCTTTGTCAGCGTAAAAGACGCAATCGTCGCCTTGGAACGCCTCTTAACTCTATTATCAGCGCCTCTCAAAAAAAGAACTAATCACTTAGTTAGCAATAAAGTTAGTTACTTAGAAGCTAGTGCAGAGACACAGTAAATCGCAGCTTCTCCCATCCAATACCTTTTATTACGTTGAATCAATTCTTACAGGACTATAACCTCATTTTTAGAAGTTGAGGATCCCTGAACGTTTCACGTATTTTCCCAGAAAAATATAAAACGTGTCATTGAATAATGTTAAGCAAAGCCCCGCGCCGCGTAAACAATAATAGGCTATATTAAAATTACAGGAACCCACGCTATCTCTATCATCTATACTCCTGTAGTTTTGCTTACTGTGATAATCGCGCGCGCGGGGCCCGCCCGCGTGTGAGTCATGCAGTTGTCAGGCGTGGAACGGAGAGCGACGAGGGCAAGGACCTCCGCTCGTCCCGTAGGAAACCCTCCGCGCATGTCTCTGGACTTCGAACCGCGAACTTCTTCCGCGCGCCACTGAGCCAACGCACCTTTCTTAAGTCAATCGGCGTACTCTATCTAAAATAAGGATTTCCACCTGTAAGTAGCACTCTTTACTCGCAAAGTCTAAGACTCCAGCCCGCCAGCAAGCACAAGCCCCGCAGTCCGCCGGACGCCCACGTGGGCGATCGGAACCAAATCTCCAGACTTCGCGAGTATGGGAGTGCCCCATGAGATCCCCCATGGGCCAGAACCAAGGCGATCGGGAGGCGGAGATTCGTCCTCGGATCCGAGCACCGGACCCGCCGCCTCGACGCCTCCTCCGCCGCCCCGCCTGCGCCCAAATTAATTTCGGCTTTTTGAGACCTGTCCCCGCCTCCCGCCCAGGCTGCGCCCCGCACCGCCCCTCCGAATTAGAAACGTAGATCCCTCTGAAAGCTTTAGTGACGGAGCCTTTCAATTCGGCCTCGTTATCTAACTGCGCGTTTGATGGCTTTACATTCCCGTCCACCTACCGCCACCCGCCCCCCCCCCCCCCCCCGCCCGCTATATATATATATATATATATATTTAGGGCGATTCCGTTTAGAAAGCAGCTTTTACATGAGCTTTTAATAAGCAAATGTTGTGGGGTTTTTTTCTTTGAATGGGCAGTACTGGGCCGCAGATGTGTTATCACTTGTTCTCATTAACTGGTTGTATAGTTGAAACACTAAATTTCAATAACTTATTGAAGTTAATAGAACTAAACTCTTTATCTGCTGTCGTTTGTTCAATACGTCACTTTCAATACTAATTACTTTTCACGAATGTTCTTGCTTCCAGAGGTTACAGTTGGAAAAGCGAAGATAGCGAGTGTTAAAGTTCAAATATTTACTTATTTAAAAGCAAAGAGTTTTGCTTGTGCATAAATAAATGTATTGCCCAGCAGTTGTGTGCGTCTTTATAACATGTGAATCTCTTTAGAAAAAAATCAGTGATTATAATTGTAAGTGATTCATTACGTTATAATTTAAGGTAGATTACAGGATATCTTACAATAGTCGACTACCACATATAGGTTGATATGGTATAGTTCAATTACAGTTTCAGAATGTTATCAGTGTTTAAATCTGTTTTTACAAAGAATAGTGATTGTATTATTCCATAAATTGTAAACCTCCCTCATGTCATTTGTGTTTTATAATAAGAATGTTATGAAGCAATATTTTGAGGGATTTCAATTTCTCCTATCGTTGAAACTTTCCGGTTTTAACTTTGCTGTAGTTCTTACTTTTGTTGCAATGTAGTTGCATGAATGCAGCTAATACTAACAACAATAATAATACATTTAAGTATTTGAGGGATCACAGGCAGATCTTCTGTCAAAATATAAACATTAATTAAATAATTTAAGCATTTCCATTAAACTGTTTGTAGTTTATGCTTTAAACCTGTTTTTAACGTACTTGAAGCTCTGAGATGAAGTCTTCAGCAATACTGCGGGTGACTTATTTCAATTTTTAATGTTCGGTTATCGAACAAAATTCCAATCACTGTTTTTGCGGTCGCTGTGCAATATCTCCCTTGCCTGATTGAGCAGTGTAGCCTTATAAAAAGTCTAGAATGAAGTACACTCAGGATTCTCCTGTAAGGGTAGCCTTAATAATTTGTTTGAATTTTTTGTCCTTCATAACACAGACGTTCAGCAGGGTTGTGTTTAATCTATTTCCATATGAAACAATAATGTTGTCTACAAAATAAATAAGGGCGACCATGATTCTGAATGAAATGACTCGCAAAATCTCAATTTGCATCTCAAGGCCACCAATCGCCCAGCCCTGCCCCAAACCTCGCGATTCCAGCCGGCGGCGCTGCGAGCACGGCAAGAGAGTGCTCGGCCCTCGTGGGGCCAGCGGCCAGCTGCGGCGACGCTGGCGCTGCCTTGCTCTCGCGCCTTTGCTGGCGCCGTCGGTCGCCGCCACCGCCACCGCCACCCTCCCCCTCCGCCCTCATACCTCCTCAACTTCCCCACCCAGCCTCCCTCCTCATCGCCTCCCCACTCTCCGATACCACCTTCACTCCGCAAATAGCTCTGGTCCAGCCTCCTCCCCCCAACGCCCATCCCGCAGACTCATCTGATTCACATTTGATTCCTCCCCTTTCTGTTCTTTAGACCCGGGGCGCCGAATTGCCACAAGCCACGCCTTCAATACGATTGCGGGCCATGTTTTCATTACTCCGGCGATCCACACGTCACTTCCCCATCCTGTTGACCTCGGCAGTTGGCCCGGCCACTGTGAAGCGGGGGGGGGGGGGCATAACGCAGTTAAACATATTGGAATGATTTTGAATTTCTGAATTTACTATAAAAGTCTTTAAATCTAAACTTTACCTATTTTACATTAAGGAGATGTTGACCTCGACAGGGCTTGTGCGCTAGGCGCACGAAGGTCTTGCCGGTGACGATGGCGAGGGACATTTCCATTTCACTAAAACCTTTCGCCGGCCACAGTAATTTGCATTGCGGGCCGCCAATTGGGCAACTGTGCGATTTTGGTGATTGGTTAATCTCTGGAACATTTATTTTAATTCGCAACACGATGATTAATGTTTTTAATGGCATGTTGAATGATTTGAATCACCACTGATTCACTGTTATGCTTTACCTAATTATAGGAAAATATACATCGGGTTGGGCTTAAAAAATTACGTATTAATTTACTAACTCAATTCAGAAAATCATAATTTTTATGTCAGAAGGTAAGAAACTGTTAGGTTGCGTTTACCGATATACTCTTACCATATATACGGATTTTTTAGTGTTAGTGAATGAAATTACGTGCTACACTCTTCAAGTGCAATAAATATTATGCAGATTAACCAGACTTCTTGTGTGTGATGTCATGGATTTGTTGTCAACTGACCGAAGACGAACGAACTCTTAGCATACCCAATTACAACTGTAATTGTTCATTGCCCAATTTGTAGTTTCTTGGACTTGACCTCGCTGTCCACTTCTTGGAACTCACGAAAGTATTTCTCGTCAATTTGTGCTGCCGGTATAGTTTGTGTGTTTCAAATTTCCCTGGGTGGTCTACGAAGTGAGATAACTCACTATAACACTGAAATCATGTCAAGTCCTATTACAAATATAAATTCCTTTAGAATGGGGTCATCTCCATGTCGTTAATTGAAGCGATACTTCGATTCGTGACTTTAATGCTAAATTACTTGATTGGGGTAATAGTCTGTGCTCCAATGTTCTACTTTATTTTAACTAGAATTTAAGAGAATAAAATCATTAAAAACAAAGTTTCCTTTGAATAAGAAAACGATCTAAGTCTTATTGATTACGTTTCTCTAATTATAAGGAAATGCATTCACGGGGGTTATTACATTTTCATATTCTAAGAAACTAAAATTAATTAACTCTCTTTAAATACTCTATATTGTGCGAAATGAAATGCATGATTCTCTTCAACATATTCACATTCCTGACCCATAATTAAAAATTCCCGGGATAATCACTTAACATTAGTCGACTGGTGCATCCCTCTGATCTAAAAAACGTTTGAGGTTTGATCTCAGCAGACCACATCTTTCTCGTTCGATTCGGATTTCCATTCACGTTCATACGGAAGAGCTATGGGGGTCCTATTTTTCCACGTTTTGTCTGTTTTTAGGCCAGAATTCTACCCTTTTCCCATTACGTCTTTTAGTTATTTTTAAGCCGATGTTAGGTGCAACTGCGGATGACGTTTTAGAGTTTTATTGTAAATCGTAAACATTTCGAATAAGTGGCACATTAATATTGTAGAATGGCGAATCAGGAGGAAATGACAACAGAAGTTTCCTTTGCCAATTACTAATTCGTTATTCGTAGAGTGAACATATATTACGAGTGTGTATTTTTTTTTACATCACCAATGGCTGCAACGCACTAAAACCATACTGCCCGCTAAGAACGAGCGAAGATCTGTTAATAGCGGCGCAACAGCGTGAAAAAAAATATCCGCACGTTACGTGGAGAAAACAGTTGACGTAAACAAAGGAGATGCTATAAAGTTGGCAAAAAAGCAAGGACAAAAAAAATAGCGCGGACGAAATGTTTGCGTTCGCGGTTGCGAAGGCCCGAGTTAATACTCAAAGCTTTTATGGAGCTCCGTGCAAAAAGGACGGGAAGGTTTTTGACGACTGTCGGCGACGGCTTACTCGGCTGGACGCGGGAGGAGGGGGGGTAATTCGCGTTGTGAAATCCGCCGGACCTTCCCATTTCTGTGGCTGCGCCGTCCCCAGCGCCCCTGCTAACACGACCCCGCTCACTGCGGCAGCCGACCTCCCTGCGACGCCGTCGCCTACGGTGGCTCCCAAGCCAGCGCTGCCCCTTCGCCCTCGCCGCGACATCTTTCCTTCCTCTGCCTTGTCCTATCCTCATTACACACACGCTCACATCCACACATCTCGGGAGACCAGTCGAGAACTTAGACCTTGTCCCGTGTGGGGCGGTACCCTTCCTGTTGGCAGATTCTTGAGTGGGGAAATCCCGCAAGCCGACGGTCATCGGCGAATCTCGCCATCCAGCGGAGAAAGATCACCGCCACCTCACATTATAAAAGCATGCCCTTTTCGGAACGAATGACCTTAGTAGTGGAAGTGCCTGGAATCTCTAATAAATCAATTATTTAATCAATCCTTCCGACCTTCTCTACTGTCACCTGCGCCTAGGACCACCCACACAGTCACCCGCCCTTCGTCTGCCTGGCATTAGCCTTCGCCTTGCAATCGCTTCGCCCTCTCCCGCGCGCCACCGACGCGCGCCCCAGCGACCCGCTCGGGCGGAGGGCGCTTCTCGCGGCTTTGCGCGCGCTATTTCCTTTCGAGCGGCCCATCTTTGATTTGCCAATAAAACAATAGAGTAGCCATCCAGCGGTAAAATATGTGTTCACTCATAGTCTATGTGAATAAAGTGATATGGTAGTGGAGTAAAATATTTTAGATTTCATTCATTGGTTTAGAACGATGCATTCGATGGAAATTGATCTGTAGGGTACTTTTATTAACAGAATACTTATTTTAATGATTAAAAATGAAGAGAGTGTTTTCCAACAGTAGTATTATTTTCCTTCTAATAAGAATTAACAGGAGAAGATACTTTATTGTTCTGTTATCATTATAAAGACTTTTTATATCTACCACGTGTGAGAGTTTGCCGGCATCTTCTGTATTGACAGTCTTATCGAGTAGATTGTATTCAACTTTTCGAAAAGTCAGTTTCCTGCCAATGCCGCTTATTATTGAAGTCGTGCCGTAAAGATGCTCGTTATAGATAAACACAGCTTTCAATCACAACTTTTTGCATCACAGAGGTGACTCTAGTGGTACGAAGGATATCATCTTCAGTTTCGGCGCCTACAATCGTTTCGACTTGTGACGATCGGGATCACCGGAGACCGAAGATCGCAGGTTCGGTCCCAGGCAGAAACCGAACAAGAGACTGTCGTAACATTGAATTGTTTAATTTTTGTTAGGAACTGTGATTCATAACGATTCCAATGATTACTTCTGATTACTCCTGCAGTGGAATCGGCGTCTGTGATATCAATGACCTGGTATCGATAAGGCGCGATGTCTTTGGCGGTTGCGGGTTCGTATTCCGGCTGTGGATGTTTACTTAAGTATTGTGAGGGGTCCCCTAGCCAGCAAACTACCCTCGGTAAAACTCGACCCAACTATTTAACTTGTCCCGAAAATTTGCCACCGCCGGGACTCGACACCTAGGTCCTCACAGTCAGAATCGCTTCGCAAACTGGGGTAACACGGCCTCTTTAGTTGGAAGTTGGAATAATAAATTACAAACCCGTTACCAGTAATACAAGAATATACGTGCAGTTGTAACACCTCTAGTTTGTTTTGATACCAATATTCAGTAGTATTATAAGACCGATAGAATATATGCACCAGAAGAGAGAGACCACGCGTTTAATGTGACATCAGAAGTAAACGTTAAACGAAGAGGAAGGGGCACGGGGCCAAACGGGGCAAGCGAGGGTAAGCACAACACGCGCCCTGCGCCCTCCGCCCTGCGCCCTCCGCCCCGCCCGCCCGCGATGCCGTCGCCAGCGCAGCGCCCACCTCCCTCTCCCTCTGAGCGCTGGCCTTGATCGCTGTGTCCGTCGCCGTCTTCGGAGGCCGTTGGTGTAGTTAACATTTTATCCGGCGAGTCCCCAGCTGGATGGACACATCCGGTGCCGACACACGCGCAAACACGTCCCCTTGCAGGATATTTCCACCTCCAGGTATCCCCCTCTAGCAGGGCACCGCCGAGACACGCCCTTGTCTCCTAACTGATGCGGGGTGTGCGTGTGTGCATGCGTGCGTGCGTTTAAGGGAAGAGGAGGAAATATCACGCACAGTCCGTGGCTCATTTGTGAAGGCACTGCTCCGCCATTCGCCTGGTATTGATCGGAGAAATCACAGAAAATACCCAATCGGAGCAGTCGTCCATTAAAATTCTCCTCAGACAGCGACTGAACTCGACCTATCTCCATAGTAGCAAACAAACGCCACCGTTGGGGTGTCCGATCCTAAGACCTCTCAGTCGAGACGCTGTTGAGGCAGTGGCAATGCTAGCGGGCTTTGAGCTAAATGCTGCCCCCTCCCTCACTCTGTGACGTTTCGACTTTCTCAAAATACTATGTACGTGTCAGTGTCTCTAAAGACTTTTAATAGCATCAAGGAGTTAGTGTAAGAGAATCGTATTCTTACACTAACACTTATATTAACTATTAATTATAATAAAATGTTGAGGGAGACGGGGTGCATATGTTTGTACGTGTAATGGAACATATCTGTATGAGCTTGAAGCGATGTCTAGCCAATTTTGCTTGAAGTTCGAATACTTTTGTGTCGCTGAGACAAATCATGAAGGGGCTCGCCCTTCAAAATGTTATCCGGAGGTTTAATTTTACAGTTTGATTCAATGTTTTGAATGAGTCTATCAAAGGCGACCACTAGATAAAAGGGTTTTAATAATTGTTAATTATAATTTACTACTTGTATAACATTTTTATGCGATCAACATTTGTTCCCTGGGGACCCACATTGCAATGCAAAGAAGCCGGGCTCTTTGTTTCTCTGCAAGTGTTGTCTGTGTAATCGCCGCGCATTCCTGCACCCCTCGCTCATTTCGAAAAACTCCTGTTCACACGACTCGATTGAGCTATTCAGCATCTCTCAGTAGGAATCTTGCTAGGTGATTTATTTGCTCCGGGAAGAGCGTACAACATTTAGAGATTGTGAGGATTCAACGGAAACACTTTTAAGTTTATAAAACATAAAGAAAAAAAAAATTTTCAAGTTCTGTCATGAAGAGGCGATTTTCAGCTTTTATTATTTTAAAAAAGATTATATACAAATATTAATTTCATGAATTTATTACTTCTGAAGAGAGCGTTTCCTTATTTCGCGGTGCTTCCCGATTTTTCTGGCTTTATCCTATGTGCGGCTTTCACGGCCGTCCCAGCCAGCCGCCGCCCTGGACACTGCGCCCGCGACCGAAGCTGCCGCCACTGAAGATGTCCGCCGCAGACGTGGACGAAACGTTTGGCCCAACTATGCCAACTGGACCACGGCCTACCAGCCCGGAAAATCTACCTTCTATTTATCCTATGTGTTCATACTTCGGCAGTTTACGAATTATTTTACTCATTTAGGACATGTATTATTCCAAAATTCAGAAATGCAGTTTTCTTTCAAGTTGTTTTGGGAATCATAAAATGAGAATTGTTTTGTGTAACCTCACTCGTGGCAATACGCCACGTAGTTCCTTGCAGACTAAAGTTTTTCCTCAATTTCTTTGTTCATGTCACGGTGTTTAAATATTTCGCGTTGTGCAGTTTGTGCATGGAACAAGGACAATCAAATATTTTTTGTTTGGGGATCAAATGTGTTAACCATTTTATCTTAGATTATTCTTTTACATAGTTATATTATATGATTCTGTATTATATCGTATTATGTGCAACTCAGAAAATATCTCGACGAATGTTTGCTTCATACGAAAATGTGTGTCCGGGATGACTTTTAGCAAACAACCGAGAGTTTAATTATGTTTGTATACTTTATTAATTTAGTTCATGTTTATTTTCTTTTTAAATTGGGCTTTATTAAATTATTTTTTTTACTTATTGTAAGTATCAATAATGTGAAATAAATGAACAAGTCTCTATGTAGTCTAGTAAAACGCCTCTTAGATTCGTTATAGAACTCTAATGGACGAACAGTTCCTTTACTTTTCTTGAATGCTAACCTGATCCTAAGACGTTGATGCACTTATTGCATCCTTAGGTATATGCGATAATTTCAAATATTACTTACGTATTTCATTACTAGACGGACACCCAAATAGGAATCCCCGATGTCTCGAATTCGCTAATTTCCGTGACTTCAAAGAGCGTAGTTACGGAATTCGGCTAGCGATATGGGCATTTATATGCTAAAATGTTTTATAGCGTTGCTTCATCCTTTTGTGATTTTTCAGCACGTATGATATCCACAAAATTATTTTTTGAAAACATTTCATTTGTTTATTTGAATTTTTCTGAACTAAGGTATTCAGTTTGCTTGAATTGCTTTTCCAAGATTTTTTTTATCAAATAAAGTACAGAAAAAATGTTTTTGAATTCTTTGCGTAGGAATTAACATTAGTTAATAGAATATTGTTTCTCAATTGTTGTACGCTGCATTGAAGTTCGTACTAGTGAATCAGATTTTCCACTAGGCTCACTACTCTGCTTCAAGATTGGAGGTATACGTGTTTTTTGAAGGTAGTCGTGAGAATGCGGGCATTGACAGGCGAGGCAAAACACAATGCGACAGCAGAGTCAAGCTACACAAAGAACATCTTTTCGGTGGAGGTGGCGGCGATGGAGGTGGAGCTAAGCGAGCGGGATGCAGCGATTGAGGTGGCCGTGATGGCAGATGAGTCCTAATAATTGGAGGTGGTGGCGGTGGAGATGGCGGTTGCAGTGTCCGATCTGGTCTCTTGGGCGCCATTATCTCAGATGCAGTAGCAGCCAAGATACGTGGTGGTGGTGGTGGTGGAGATGGCACCTGCGTTGCTAGGAGGTCGATGTGGAGTCTTCTCCGGGGAAGGCTAGGAGGGGAACGGGGTCGCGTAGGAGGTGAAGGCGGCCTGGGAGGAGGGGTCAATGAGACACCTTTCGGATATGGCGGCAACGGATTTTGGGTGGACGGGCCCCTTTGATCCGCTTCCCAATCTGAGAGCAGAGCTAGATACAGTTTTGATTGAGTGGTGAGTCCCGCTTCACGAAAAGGAAGTGGAGAAAGTTCCTCAGAAGACGAAACTTCTGCAGACACTTCCGACAGGAGATCAGATGTCAACGACTCGCTTTCCAAAAATAGATTCGATGATGGTTGTGATAAGACCTCCGACATGAAGAAAGTATCAAGATCTTCCTCTTTTATAGACGACATGCACGACGTAGAAGCAGTCACGTCATCTTCCTTTTGAGTGTGAGAGATGAGGCAGGTAGTTAAGATTCCTGCACTTTTGTTATACTCTTCTACGTAGCGAACACTCGAATCATTTTGCACCGGAATGGTTGATGTTGAACGAGAACTAATGTTCGTTGCCCGAGAAGACGCCGATAAGAATGGCCGGGAAGAAGAATAAATAACAGTCACTGGTATATCCAATCCAGAGATAGTTGGAGGACACGTCCCGGGTAACGTAGTCACTTGTTGCTTCAAGTCGAGGTCCCGTGAAGCGACGATATGATCCTTGTGATCGTCGCCACAGTATCCCGGTGCTTTATGTGCGGATTTATTCGTAATATCACTTGGGCATTGCAAATCTCTTTTGTCACTCGCTTTAGTAACATCTTTCTTCTCGCGATCGTGTCTGCTAAATTCTTCAACAGTAAGGTATACTGAAAAATCTTGGTAACTGGAAAAATCTATTTCCTTTAGCTTTGCTGACCCAGTATCATTGAGTTTCTCATAAAAATTAGGCTTTGGAGATGAAGTGGTAGGGGACATCAATTTGAACATTGTAACGTTTTTGCTTCCACTCTGTCCTGAAAATTCATTTATCTTGCGTGACTTGCATTTCCCGAATTCCTCTGCTCTTCTGTAGTAAAAGTCATCATTGTTAATGCGAACGCCAGAAGAGTCTAGCCACTGAAGCGTTGGGAACGCAAAACAAGTGACTTGACTCTCACAGGAAGAAAGCGATTTTTGTGGCTTTGTCGACGAAGCGGCCATTGGCCTTGGTTGCTGGAAGCTGAGTTGGCTCATTGCAACGGTCGTACTCGTTTGATTCCCGATGTCACTTCGTGGTCTCCGGCGATGTGTGAGCGCGAAGTTCCAAGAGCTTGCAACAGACCTTCGACAAATGGTGTTGCGTTTTTTGTCTGGAGTCTTTGGGACGGCTCGGCGTTTCATTTCATCAAGCCTGTGTAAAATAAAAGCCCCCTTACCAGTTTGTTAATGGGCATGAAATAATGAAATACTTACGATTCCCGGGTGTAGTATTTTGGTGTGTCTATACATTGTGTCATTTGAACTGAATCATCGGTTATCAATTCATTTGATAGCTTTCATAAGTTTTAAAATACGGGAGAAATAATTCTAGATTAAAAATATCAGCCATGTAACCGTGACTTATTTGTAGAAGAATCAACATTATTAATTTTCATTGCGTGCGGAAATTGAAAGAAAACTTTTCGGCCGCCGACTGCGTGAGAGATGTGGTTTCCTTAGATTCCCAGTAACACGGAAAAATCCAAAAACAGTGTAACCAATTCAGTTTTGACTGCAGAATGCAAGTATTTGATTGTGATATTTCGCCTATTCTTTAAGAGCGCGAACCGCTTGACATTCACATTCGGTGCGTCAATGTTTACAACACAGTTGACGTCATGCGACAGCAAGGCTCCAGGGAAAAGGCCGTCAGCCATTAAATGTTTTATGTTCACTTGTTGCTTTTCGGAAAAATTATTTTTTTCACATTCTTGGTACCCATGTAAAGAAGTATTTTACCGTATGTATACTTTTGTAGAATATTATTGTTATTCGTGCATTGCCTTAGTTCGTGTTTGTCCACATCTTGATAGATAAACATTGAATAACTAATTTCATGAAATATAAATTACACATTTCTTGACTCTGTTGAGGCATTACAATTACGAGAATATGAATAAAGCATGAAAGGAAAAATTACTTAAGTGGACTGTTTTCAATTTTTTCTTTAAAATATCCTTGTTTTAAATCATCAATCCTCAGTGGCTATTCTCCTTCTAAGGTGTTTAGTTTGGTTGAATATTGTAGGATTTTCAGAGAGATGTACAAATGATAATATATTTAAATTTACTTTATGTATCACATATTCCAAATAATTAGTTTGTGAAAATTGTGTGTTCTCATAATCTAAGATTGCAGTTCAGTATTATATTATTTTTTCCTAATCGTTCATATTCATAGAGAGATACAAACTCTATGTTCATATTGCGTACATCGTCCATCTTATTTTTGTCATGGAATTTGATTAAATTGTGAAAAGTCAGAAGAAATAAGGAATAAATATGTAACAATGGAAAGTGAATCCATGCGCAACAATTGAGTTACTGAATCTGGACCATTGTAAGAAATATGAAGTATTCGCGGCCAAAATCTATCGAGAAATGGAAACGTTCGATAACGTATATATACTTTGCAATATGTGCTGTTATTATCATCGAAAGTGGAATATTATATTCATATTTTAGCCAGCTTAATAATTACCTCGTATTACGTCGACCCATGTTACACTGAGTAAGTAGCAATCCTTTGTTTTACTGAATATTGCAGTTTATACCTTCCATTTTGATTGTATATTACGTTAGAAATGCACGTCCAGTTAACTATAATTTTTTTATACTTTCCTTGCAGGTTTTCTGGATGAGACTAAAGGTGCATAAATGAGAATAATGCATTACGTGCATTGATAACTAACGTGTGTCGTAAATCAGTAATAAATGTCTGTAGTTCTCATAAGGTGTTCTCTTACCTGTAAATTTATATTTACATTATATTTTCGTTAGACCATCAAAGCAAATCTGTATTCGTTTTGAAATACGCAGAGCTTTTCATATTTCACTTTCATTCCTTGCTCTAGTTTAAAATAAAATCGTGTTATTTTGTGTTTTTTATCTCACATTATGCATACTCTTTGCTCTATGGACAATACATACTCTTCATAGTTAATGAATGCAGCTACAAGATGTTATAACCTAAAGTGATCGGAACATCTATAGCTGCTTTGTTTCGCGATTATGTAAAAAAAGGAAAAATAAAAAAATGTATAGCTTTATATTGCTTGCACGAGCTAAAGGTTATAATTTGTTTTCTTCCAGAATAGTACATCTGTGTGTTTTAGAAGCTTCAAAAATATTGTCCGTAAAATGGGTGTACCTTGTGTACGTATTATGTAGTATACTACGACAGCGTGAATTATGTTTTCAAAATCGTATAAGAAAGAAAAACATTAAATTCGCACGGGACAAACATTATTCGCGAAATACGTTCCGGTAAATATATAATTATTTTTCTTTGCTTATAAAATTGAACTCTGGCGGTAATAATTATCAGAAATGAGATGACAAAAATGATTCGTCGTACGAATTAATTAGCCGTACGTCACTCCTAGATATCGATACGTGCTTTTTACTGTGTTAATTTTTTCTATTTGTTTTATTATGTTCGTATAATTATGTTCTTGAGAAGATATACTTATTGTTGCAGAAAAGATAATAAATAATAATAGAATTAATTAACAACCCACACAATTAATTAAATACCCACAAAAGAAAAACGCATGATACATAAAAACTAAATGTACCAGAAGTTTACCCAAATTAAAGAATAATTTATACCCAAATTCAAAAATTTTGAAAATTTGTGCAACATCGAAATATTCAACACTAAAGGTGGGTACGTTACCTTAACGTTAAGTTAGCATACCCACACAAGATGGACAGACGAACGCTCCTACAATTAATGACATCTCACTATATAACACGTTACAGGAAGTAATTTCCTATACATTTTGGAACATGATTCATTCATTTTCTGACATCAGGGTCCCACATTTTCCTGCATTACATAACTTTCTCAATACTATGCATTTTACTCCGTATGGCTTTATTGGTGCGAACACGAGAAAATAATATTCCGTTGAAGTACTAGATTTCCAATCGCAGTTTCTCCGTAGTATCACAATTTGATCATTGAAGACAAAGTATTGTTTCACATTATCCATAATTTATTTTAAGAAACAACGAATCAATCCGCAATCACATGCGATGATATGATATATCTAAAAGTATATACTTTTAGATAGTATATACTTTTAGATATATCAAAGTCCTTTGCCGAATTAAAATCAAATCTCAAAGAAGAAAGAAAAATAAAGTCACTCTCTTTTAAAGTTTTGCTTTGGTGAGAAAATACAAGCTGCAGGATATGTGCATTGTTCCATGTGTAAATCCTGTAAATCAGATGAATCGAATAGCCGTGAGAACATTGCAAAGTTTTGATTTGGTTTTGAAACTATAAGTCATTGACTTGCGGGGTATGTATGTCCGTATGCATGTACTATGTGTATGACTGAACTATCACTGAAAGATTGGTTGAAAGGGATATTAATTACTAGGAAATATTCCTATATACTATCATAGAAACACATATTTCAAGCAATTGTTTCTGTTATATGAAACATGCTTGATGTATACGTATGCACATTGTCATTTCACATAATAGTGTAATAAATGTGTCAAATTACAAACTCAACCTGTGATGTGTATTTATTTACAGGTTTAAGCAAAAAAATCCTGATTAGTTCTTGAAGACCCGCGTGTCATAAACTCTAATGACTATTGTACCAAAGTTCAACGATTATTGTACTTTTGATACAAGTAAATTACTTCTTTCCCTGGCATTCTGAATCAATATTTATGCATCAGAAATAAAAAAAACTATAGAAAAATTTTTTGTATTCTTAATTATTGTAATAATTTTTATTATTTCTCACAACTTTACAAATCGTGATTGCCAGGGATATAAAAATAACCGATTCAGTTTTGAAGAAGTACGCTCAACATTTCCAAACGGAGGTTACTAAACGTAACAGCAGATTCTGCTGCCGGCATCATTCCATTCACAAAGCTTTAGTGAAACCTGTTCTGTACAAAAATACACAGGACCCTCCAGACGATTAGCTGGCAGGAGCAAGGTAGGCTTCAGAAAACCCCGCCAGGAGAAAGCTTCAGCATGAAAGACGCTCCAGGAAAACGGCGGGCTCGCCGCCCTCATGTTTTGGAATTTCCTGGGAGCATATTTAATGACAAAAAAAATTAAGATACTATTGAGGAACAAGAAACCGATAAATTCACATGTAATTATTTTTTACGAATCTCTGTAGCTTCTTGGTTTTCTTATCATTGCGAAACTAACTTGATATCAAGTTAGTCGAATGTTTAATAACAGGATCAAATGAAGAGCGGTATTTTTTGCCTAACAAGTTAGCAACAAAAAAACGCGACATATTTGAGTTAAATGTCAATATTTTTTTTTTTAACTTCGCTGTTGGAACTTGACTGAGTTCCTGACTAGGCGGTCCTTTGAGGGATACCTACGCCGCTTCTCTTCGACTTTAGTGGCAAAGAAAGAGGCAGCGTTTAGTAACCAATTTATTAACCAACTTAACGTATGGAGGAAGCCGGCGAATTAGTCGGGAACCCTAGATTATATGTAAACGTTATTGTAAACACATTTTAGGCATAACAAATGCTTAAATACAATTTCGGAACGTAAAATAGAAAACTAGGAAGAGGGAGACCTAAAATACAAATTTAACAACTTCAAACCCAATTACAATTAAAAAAACGATGCAGATACTGTAACACCTCCCGGCGAAGGGAAACGCGCGGTTAGCGGCCCGGTTCTAGCTCAGTCGGTCCTATTCCCTTTACTCGTGTAAAAACTACCCAATTGTAACAATTTCCTTAACTTAAGATTCAGTGATGGAAGGCGTTGTAAGTTAAAGCATGCATGGGCATTCAAAATAAACAATTTGATTACTGGTAAAAGACAACGTTTATTCCTGGACAGAGCTGTACCAGGGAAGTAACATTAAAAAAAATAAAAGAAAGGAAAGATTGAATAAAAAGAAAAAATAAAGATTAAAATTAAAAGGAAAGCTTTCAACTAGAGAAGAGTACAAAATTATTTTATAGTTAGATTTACAGAGTTGTCCCTGAGGACCTTTCTTGTGCCTTGGCGCGGCACCGCTTTGACAATACTGCAAAAGGTTTATAGCCCCCAGTTACAATGCCTGAGAGCCCTTCGTGGCAGATGTTCTGTAGGCCCGGGTGTCGCGGTAGGCGACCTTCGCAGGAATTCTTTCCCGGCGCACGCCCCCACCAACAACGGCTGCGGCGGTCAATGGCGTCTAGCGGCGTCTGGCGGCCGTCCGTGACGTCAGCAGATGGGTCGTCTGGAGGCTTCTTCGGCGAAATTTGTAGATAACTGGCAATATCGCCTGCGATCGCAGATGCGGAGCACACAACAATGTCTCCCTCTGCGTATGCGATTCCTCTCGAATAAAAATTTCAGTAACTGCGAAATCCTGCAGCGAATGCGCGGTGACAAAGGATTCGACAATTTACTTTTGAAGTGCTTTTGCACTCCCTCTAAAATTCTCACTGAGAATTCCGGTCTATCACCCCAGTGATTTCAACTAAACTGAAATTTAAACAAGTGCCTTCAGAGGTGTACTCGCCTCTGCCCGAGCTTGGCTCCCACCCCAGAGAAGTCTCTCTACCAACTGTAATTTTAACAAAGTGCCTTCGGAGGCGCACTCGCCTCTCCCCGCGACTGGCTCCCACCCCAGAGAAGTCTCTCTCTCAACTGTCTTTTTATTTCTCCTAAACGCACGAATTTAACTTTTATCCCCACCCTTTCTCCTCATATGTTCTTGCTCCCTACAACGGTCGCGTCGCTATTGGCTAAAGGTGATGGCGTTGTACACTAAATTTGGCCAATAGGGCTCCGGCGGAGTATAGGATTTTTCCATTCTCTGTTTCAAAAGTAGGCCACGTCTCTGAAGGGGCTTCCCGGCTACTGAATTATTGCTTCGGGTTTCCCCGATCACGATGACAGGCGATCGGAAGTATTCCTGATGTGGGCTCCCGCTGGGCGCTTTTACAATTTACCCTTCCTTCGGCTGGTGGGTGGGGTGTCATAAACATTCGAAATGGGTCAGGGGACCGTGGCTTGTGCAAGAAGGGGGGCTGCGCGCGTGACGCCCTATGTTTTTCTTCAGAAAAATAATTCTTAGGTCTGCTTTATTCAATTTAATTTATCTTAATAATTCTGTACCGCTACAATACCAAAAGGACAGTGGAGGACAGAATGTCATTGAGGCAGCGACAAGGAGCAATGCCTTTAGGATGATAATGACTATTAAACAATAAAATTTAATCAAAAACGTCGGAGCCATTTTTTTTAAAATGTCACAGGGGCTTCATGTAAAGGAAAAGGAATAGCTAAAACTAGTGCTGTAACTAGTGCAAAAATTATTACGTAACTATCACTAAATGCGAGAAAGTATGTGTTGTTTTAGCACTACTAGTTTCGCGTTTCATTACATAACTTTCCCTATATTACGTATATTACTCCGTATGTACGTATGTACAAGAGAGAGTAAAACCTCTGCAATTGATGTTGAAAAGAAATTTTCAATAAATATTTGTTCAGTATTATCCTGAGATTTCGTGGACCAATTCACACTTTCTTGGAAATATTTGAAGTAATTACTCAATGTTGATTGATAGCTAGCTTTTTTCGTGATAGTCACAAATATAATAATAAATCTTTTCACTCTTGAGAAAGCTACACACGCTGAACACGCTGACTTACAAATATTTCACCATATTGTTGCTGATAACGGAAATACTGGTATAGGAAAATCACAATCCAGAACTAAGAAAACACGTGTCATTCTTCACTGTACACCCCTATTCCTCCACAATTACGTACACAGCACTGACAGACCGCAACAAAAACTTATAATTGTTGCTGCGAGAGCGAAGTTTGAATGAATAATTATGCAAATAAATGTCGTCAGTCTGCGCAAACCGCAGTGTACACAGAACGAGCAAATAGTATAAGATAAAGGAATCTAAGCCTTCTAGGCGTGACGTCACAAAGTTTGCCAAAGGTTGAAACATATATAAAGGCATTAGTGGTATCGATATGTGCCGAACCTGCAAAAATTTAATGGAATGTCCAAGAATATCTCATCCTATAGAATATGGTGAGAGAAACATTTCTATGCTATCAAGTAGGCATTAACATGCGAGAGAACACTTGCCGCACGCGAAGTAAAGTTTCATCAATCATGCGAATAGCTTAATTAGAACAAAATTATGGTACATTTAGTTTTTATGTATCATGCGTTTTTCTTGCTAACTTAACGTTAAGGTAGCGTACCCACCTTTAGTGTTGAATATTTCGATGTTGCACAAATTTTTAAAAATTTTCGAATTTGGGTATAAATTAGTCTTTAATTCGGGCAAACGTCTGGTACATTTAGTTTTTATGTATCATGCGTTTTTCTTGTGTGGGTATGCTAACTTGACACAAAATACTTTTTTAGAAAAAGTGTTCTCGAGTCTAATAATTGTTCATACCTCTGCACGTTTTCTAGACGTGGAATTTTGAGGAACTGCGAGATTGGAGCAAGCGAACTTACGCTCATTTATTGTTCATACGACGCTGCGACGATACAAACATTTCGTGATGGACTATAACTTTCCGAGAGATCTGTAGGATTGGCCTTGTGCTACGATGTCAATCACTTCCGTAACAATAAGTTCGACTCAACACACTTTTGATTTTCAAAAACGATTATTTTGTCTACTCTGACTTGAAATTTTTACATTCTGAATCTAGTTTCTAATCGGTCGCTATGATTTAAGATCTCAAAAGCTAATGGTGCTAAAACAGTACGTTCTTTCGCCCAAAATTTCGCGAAGAGTACACAAATTTTCGAAACTTTGTACATTACTTCATTTCAAAACCAATCTTTAAGGAACAGATTTCATTAAGGGGAAAATCTCTATCTTCATAATTGTTATTAGTAGACGTCAAAAACAATGTTTGCTGTTTCCGAAAAATCAGAGTTTTCCACGAAAATGAGATCTGCATCACCGATTTCCTTCAACAAAATTTAATCAAAAACGATTCGATTGTGGAATATCAGCTTTGCAGAAAATCAGTTGAACGGTTTAGCCGCTAGCGTCGTTATTTAATATATTATAATTATAATAATATAATATAATTATTCAATATACACTATTTCTAAATTATATAGTACACAATAAACATATAATTACGCATACATAATATAAACACACAGGCACATCATACGTGATAATATATGCAAATCAACTTCCTTTGCATTGGACCGAACACATGAACATTGAATTCATGAATTTAGAAAATAGTCAAAATACACCTAGTGTCCATTACTTCTTTACTATTGTCTCTTCATCAAAATAAAATACCAGCCATCAATCCATGGCTTTGAGGCTTGTTGCAAGATACAAGTGTAATCTCTCTTTTGGTTGGAGGTTTCACTTGTATTCAGGATTTTCAGATGAAATATTGATGTTCAAAAGCACAGCAAGTTACTAAATGTTCAGAAGACAGATCATATACCCAGAATTACTTATCAATATTTGTAACAGGTATTGAATAGGTCTTCAATTATCAAGAAAATATTTTCATTATTGTCTGTTCATTCATGAAAGCAATAATTTGTTACACATTAATGCGAAACTAAATTGAAGGACATTATCGGTGATTAACACCTACAAATGATTCTCATTTCTCAAACATTAGCGAATTTGTGCTTGGGACAGGACACTACCTTTCGTTGTTGTCATTTCACCAAATGGAGAATGTTTACGTATGAATGTTTTAATGTAGATTAAATGCAAGAAAAGTACTCTTTAAAACTTTCTTTTCAAAAAATATTTAAATGTATAACTTTGTGACAATTTAGTCTGTTGCGGCTTGATTAAGAAAATATTGAAAGAAAACAACACAGTGTCTTTGAAATTCAGAACTTATGGCATGTCTATTTACATTCACGACTTAATTCACACACAAACATATTCCCATCTTTTTTCACACGATTTGTATCAATTCTTCTAACATTCGTTGTAATGGCAGTGTTGTAATGTAAATCACTCGTGAAAACTATCCCTTCTCCAACTACTTGCACTCAACTCACACTTTGACTCTCCCACAGCAGCTCACACTCCAGTCCATGTGGTTGGAGGAAGAATACATTTCACAGTAATACTAACTAGTTTCAAAACCTGAAAATCGTCTACTTCCTGAGCAGACAATTATGGACCATGAGTAACACTGTAGATACTATGGCATATCGCTTGAAATCCAAAATTACCTCACAGCAATACCAAGTATTGACAGTATTACACTTCGTTTCACAGCTGGAATGAATTACACCTCCAGCATGTCCTGCACTCTTTTCCAGCAGGTAGGGACCCGTCTGTATTACAAAAAGAGGCGTTCTTGATATTCAAGGTATGTAATGCTGTCTGATCTTCATAAAACAAGGTTTCTAAACTCACAAGTTCGTGCACGCATATCTTGTTAATGTCCTAGGGTTAGGTCCTGATTGCCATCAGCCATTTCATAAAACTATCATAAAATTTCTAATATATAAATTGCTAAGTAAAACAAATATTCAATTTAATGTTGTTGCGAACACAAATATTAACACTATATAAAAATTTGGGACAATAGTATTAGATTAATAGAGAATTATAAAGTTAAAAGAGAATCAACTTTGGTTAGTGAATGGTTGAGCATGCATTTTTTGAGTGTTAATGTTCATAAAACAAAGTGTATGGTTATGGGGCAAGATAAATATAGGGAAGAAGTAGAAGCAAGACAATAAATTGTGCTTAACAGAAAATTTGAATTGGGTTAGGAAATACAAATATCTTGCGGTTTTTATAGATAATCATGTATGTTTTAAAGATCATTTTCAATATAATAAGAACTAAATAGCCAAGAAACCTAGGCCTTAATTTGTTATATAAGTTAAGAAAATATATTTCAAGACTAGTTGAACTGTTAAAGAATTTTTATTTAATTATATTGATTTTGTTATATGATGAACTGTTAAAGACTCATTGTTATAAATTGTTAATAATTAATAAAATTCTGCAATTAAGCTATGCTAGCAAAATTTGGTGTTATTTAAATTAGCCACAGGCTATTTGTAAATAAATAAATAAATATTAATTATCCTAATAATTTGAAACCATTCGAAACGAATCTTGCCAAATATTTAATTTCACTTACTGTTCAGGTTCACTTTGGAAAGAACGCAGCCTTTCCTTTTCCGCATCCTCCCTTCGGCTATTGTGGCAATTGGGAACCCACAACGCCGACATTTCGGCATTTTTCTTCAAAATTACCAAATTAACTGTTGAGAAAAAATGCCGCAAAAGCGAATAGAGCCGAGAGAAACTAGAGAAACTGTTAAATAATATTAGTTTATGCAATTAGTTTATAATGTTAAGCTTCATTACATGAGTACATGTTTGGCCGTGAATGAGTGACTTCAGGAGCAAGTTTTCAAATTTGTACGAATGTAATAAAGCAACATTATAAACTATATTACTATATTTACATACTATATTTGCATACTATATTTTTTTGTATAACAGCATTATACATTTATAAGAGAATCAAACTTAACTTTGTGAAACAACTTCCCTGTGACGACTCGGGTATTTGACATCGTGCGAGTAAACGGTGTTCGGCTGTTCCGTTTAGCTCTACCTCCCCCCCCCCCCGGTTCTCTCGCTACGGTTGGCTGAATGTGTGATGACGCAATCATTTGTGACATAAAGCTAATACGTCATCATTTGTGCCGTATAATGCCCGAATTATGAACGATTTCTTGCAATTGAAAAGGTTTTTTTATAATGCTGGAATACAAAAAAAAGAAGTACTTTGCTGCACTTACAACGAAGAAAATCAAATTTTGAGGGGAATTTCGTTCATTCGCTCATACTTTTATTTTTTTTAAATTAGTTCGCAAAGTCTTTTCAACGCTGCTTACCAAGGTGGGCGATAATGGCGGACCTCCTCACAAATCTCTGTCGTCCCTCGATACGCTGCCCCGCCCCCACCTCCTCTGAAATATACAAACCCGGCCAAGTGGCGCCCCCTGTTAAGCTTCAGGCGCGTCTCCCACTGTGTGTTTTAGTGTAAGTGAAGGATGGTGTGTAAAGGGGAGAGAAGACAACAGGGATGTGGAAGGAAAGATCGCGCGAGGTCCGTGACTCTTTTGCTGTATACTTTTCCTGCATTCGCCAGATGATGATCGGAGTAACCACGGTAGTCAACCTATCAGAGCAGCCGGCCACTAGAATTCTTCTTCACATCGTGCAGACATCTGATCTACCTATATACTTAGAGCTTTGTAACTGTAGAAAATCTGCCACCGTCGGGACTCGAACCTAGGATCTTCCTGTCCAAGACTCTGCGAAGACAACGGCAATCTGTCTCTGAGACGTCTTAGCCAATATGGATAAGTAAAACACGTACAGACCGTTTATTTTAATTCTCGTGTCTGTTTTGGTGTAAAGTGCACTTAAAAATACTTTTACAGAACTCAACAATATTTTATGTTATCCACGAGGGGGAGACGGGAATCGCACCATCGACTTGTTATTATGCGAGCAGAATGAGTCAAATTGGTAGCATCAGTCCTTTTTCTTTGCTAAGCGAACTTAACCCAACACCTGTTTACGAACAACTTTTGAAATCTCCACCATTTTTCAGTGCATTCCAAACACGTTTCATTTATCCATTCGCTGTAGCTGCTTTTTCAACAAAAAAAGGAGTAAAAGAAAACAAAAATTATTGCATAATTTGTTATGAATTGTTCTGAAGGTGATTGTTTTCGTTTATTTCTCTGGTAAGAAGCTCCAAAGTAACTCGTAGCAATATTGCCGTTTATCCACGAAGTACTAAAATAAATTGCAAAGTCGTTTATTCCTTTCTAATTTTATGTAGTTTCAAGAAGTTAAAACTGTGTTTTTTCAAGCAATGTCATCTTTTTTTATAAAGTTCTACAAAAGAGTCTATTAATTATGTTCTCTATTTTTTATCATAGCCATTTAACAGTTTCATGCTGCAAAGTGATTTGTATCTCCTTTAATTTAAAAAGAAAGAATTACAAAGAAATTGTTTGTGCTTTGGTGTGCCCGTCCATCTGCTTCTTTGGGAAGTACGAGCGGCGCCCAGCTGCACGGGCCGCGGGGGAAGGCGGCAAGAGGCAGTTTACGAACCGCCCGTTTGAGTCGCCGAGGGGAAGGCGCTGGCGAGGGACAGTCCACCGCTTGCCCCAACGCGTGCCAAAGCCCTTAAGCTGGCGTTTATTATTGTCGCCATAATTCGCACTCTTCTAAGTGAAGTTAAGCCCCGTGTTTTATCGGCCCGCGAGGGGCTCGAGTCAAGACGGGGATGGAGTGAGGACGAGGACGATCGGCGAGGAGCGAGGTCTGAAGGACTCGGAAGGGAAGCGCTAAATTCCTAGGTGGCAATGAGCTCGAGTTGGCGGCAATGAGCTCGAAGATCTACTTGCGAATGTAGGGGAGACCAGGGCAGGTTGTCACAAGTTTCTCAACATTCCGAAGCGGTGTACGCGGTTTCGAGTCCTTGCAATAGTTTTCTGTTATTGTTGTTTTTGTGTTTTTGCAGACGTAAGTATTCATTTATTGATACAATTAACGCTGATTATTCACGCTTTATTCAATAAAATCAGGATTCCAACAATTTAGTATTATTTGATAACATGTGGACAACGATATTATGTAGCAAGACAGAGATAATGACTGTATTTCCAGCTCATCTCTTGTTCGAAAGAACTGCGCGGGGTTAGATGTCAACAAAAATGAGGGGATGGATGCCACATGTGATAACCTACCCCGGCAGGTATGTTGAGTAATTCTAATCGCGTGATTGAGGTAAAGATGGGTAGAAATTACAAAAAAAGATTAACAGGGGAGAAGTTCCAGACATCATGCTTGCAGCAGTGAGGAAAATAGAAATAATTCACGCACATGAGTTACGGCAATTTTAACAGATTCACCAGATAAAAGAAAGCTTCAAGGGTGACCTGAAAAATTGAAAGAAAATTAAAGAAAACTATCTTTAATGAAACGTCAAAACATAATTAGAATGCAAAAAAAAAAGACAGTAAGTAAGGAGGAACGAAAAATCTCAATTAGTGAGGAAAAGAATGAGAAATCTTTTTGTGCAGAGTGTCTTGCAGATTTCTAATAGTAAAGCTAAAGAAAAGTGGAACATGTGTATAGAATGAAAGTAGTGGGCTCATGAATTATGTTGCTCTGAACCAAATAACTTTTATCCACATCAGAATTGTGAGAGTGCACTCGAGAGTGGCTAGGTTCATTTCGGACAATTCCTTAAATATTCTGTTGCATGAATATTTTTATACCATACACCTTTTAAGGCCATTCCGACCCCTGGGTGATGATCTAACGAGTATGATAATGATGAGATGAACGGTGGAATAATAGACTGGGAAAACGGGAGACCCTCGAGATAACTTGCCGAGAGCTTTCTCTATTGAACAATTTCAGGTCATTGAATATTGAGTCTTGGTGTTTCGGCTCGATTGTTGTGTCCTAGTTCTTTCATGTTTGTTTCTGAATTTTAGTTGAAGTCTTGCTCTATGATGGATCGCTTTGCCTGCCCCCCCCCCGCACTTTTTTGTTTCTTCTTTAAAGTTGCACATAATGCAATAAATTTGTTGACAAATGTGACATCACCAGCGAGTTATGGAAGGGATATGGAATAAACAAGTATGTGTGAACTCTGGATACTTTCTCGTTTTAACTGTAACAGCTTGCAAAGTCTCGATCATGAAGGAAAGGAAAGTAATATAGAACACGTGGACCCCACATTATTTTGTCCTACATTTATTTATCAGTGTTAGGTATATCTGTTTCTTGCAATATTATTTCGCTAAAAATTGTTTTAGTCATTCATTTGCTCTTCTATGAAATTTAATCGATCCCACAATTCTCGGTCGTTGCATGTGATAGTTGAAATATAATTTATAGTTGATAAAATAATCTCGCGGTAAGTTTCAGTAAAAATATATAATTTCATTGTAATCATATAACGCGTTCCACGGCCTACCCATTCGTTTGCCGAAGGTGAAGTGAAGTGCGAGGCCAAATGGGGGATGCGGGTGCCTGGTGCAGGCGCAAGCGGACGCGCCTCAGAAGTCTGGAGGCAGCACTGAGGCAGCAAAGGTGGCATCACCTGGGCGTGACGGGGGTGATGGAGACGAGGTCTGAGAGTAGGCACTGTCGGGGGCAGGGGCGAGTGCGGCGCAATACGAAATAACGACAGGACATAACTCACAATGGGGTGATAATAATGGTAAGAAGGAATGCAGAGCCAGGTTGAGAGAAGAACTGCAGTGCAGACGATAGAGGAGACTAGGCGAGTGGAGCGAGACAAGGTGGGAGTGGCTCAATAGAGGTGATGCGACTTGGATTGAATGATTGATTGGTGATTCCGGGCGCGTCAACTGCTAAGGTCATTAGTCGAGTGTAGTGACAGCGTGTTTATCCCGGGAGCGAGGCAATGGCCCTCTGCCCTGGCCCTTTTGGCCTGCGCGGTATGTCCCTAAGCCCCGACTTGGTTCTCCCGTCATCCCGAACATATGTGGCACAGTGTTGTAGCAGGCATGTGAGTGTTACGTGTGTGTTAATTAGCTGTAAATTAAGGCGGTTACGATAGGACAAGGAACGGGAAGAAATGTCTCGCGATAACGTCCGACCAGAGCAGCCGACGCCTAAATGCTGATGCAGTGACATCAGTTGATGCTCTGGAAGTGTACTTTCGTTCAGGGCGTACGGGGTTCGTTGGAACGGGGAGGGCGGAAGGGGAAGGGGACTCGCGAAAGGGACGGGCTGGCGGCGGGGCGGGCGGGGGGCGGGCTGTGCGTGCCTGGCAAGAGATCCCCTGATCTGGGACTTTGCGCGCCAACTTATGCGCGCCGCCGCCCGCCTCCCCCGCCTCTCCTGGCCGCGCTCTAATCGCTCGCTTTTCCAGCGCGCGGCAGCGGCGCCAAGACTTGCAAGGAGTCAGCCGCTACCGCACCAAAAGCATTACTTCAATTGGTAGATCATTCCAAAGTAAACCTACAATATTTTTTTGTTCATTTATTCACTTATATAATATAGTCTATTATACTGAGAAGAAATGCTTTTAATTACACTCGAGGGATTAATTTTGCTTAGAGATATGTTCCAATACATATGAAATTCATATTAAATTTATAATTCTGCGTAGTCAAAGGATCTCATCCCCAAACACTTTTAAAGAAAAAATGTCATCTGTCCAGAGGTCGTATTCTTTCAAATAAATTTTACCAACTTTTTCGTTTAGTTAACTAAATGACCTCATTGATTCAATAAAACATCGTTGATTTTCTCTGTATTAAGGACTCGCGTGCAATTAAAACCCCACACCTACCCATCAGAAGTCAGAAAAGGAGCCAAATCGTTTAATAAAGAATCTCATAGTATAATAGTATAACAGATGTAGCCAAGGTATTTCCAGTCGGCCATGAAACATAAACAAAAAATTATATCACACATTTCGTAACTACAACTACATGTAAAGAACGAATGAATAAAAATAAATTGGCGAACTAAACGTTAAGTTAGCTGAATAATGGAACAACATAAAATATTTAACGTCAATAAATTGAATGTTTTACATGTTAAACATTTGCTCTTAGGATTGCAAATGTAAAAAATGAAAATGTCGGTAGTGTTTACCCGTTCGCTGTAGCAAAACTGTGTCAGAGGTGACAAGCTTTTTGTTGTTGATTTTTTACTTCCCAATATTTATACATGTATTCTCTCCTACTTGTCTTTACTTTTAGTTGGATGTAATGTTTTCATGATATTGTCAGCTTCTAATATTTTATCCGCAACATCTTCAGTACTTACCATATGCGATTTCTTGCAAAGAAACACAATGCAATGCCCACTTAAATAGATAATTTTCAGAAACAATACGTCATCAAATGTATGCCGCGAATAGTAAGGGTGTGCTTCAATTTCTCAGACTTTAAATTATTCTTAAATGGAAACGAAACAATATTTAACGTAGCATGTAGATGAAGGGGTATAATTGCACTCGTGGAATGTAAGAAAACTCACTCCTATAGTCGCGTGTTTTCTTGAACAAACCACTCATGCAATAACACCCCTCTTTATCCACTCGTTTCGTTAATTACTATAATTCGCGTCGAAATTGAAGGAATTCTCTGCAGCCTCCGCTCATGTGAGTGGTGTATAAGCTTTCCTTAGATACCCAGGAATTCGAGAGTAATCCAAAAACAATGAAACAGTTTCCATTTTGAATGAAAAATGCAAACATTTAATTAGTTCTCTCGCCTATCCTCTAACTGTGCATGCCCACTGAATTCTGATATTCACTGGGTCATTGCCTACGACACAAATGATGTTGAGACACCAGGCCGCCCGCCATTAAATATGTGGAATTAAAGTGTTTCTTTAGGGTACAGCAACTTTTGTGACATCATGGTACCTACGTAAAGCAGTTTTGTCCTGAAGACACGAAACGGCAGTGAGGAATTTAAAATACTTATAGTACCGTTGTAAGGTCTCCTACGTCTCCTATTGAAGCGTTAAGACTCATCCATACAAACTTAATGGTAAATGTAACTCAAACGCAAAAGTTAGGTACCACGTTACTGGATCCATCCACATAAACCTTACGTAATTCATAAGATTCTCGTAAACACGGAGCACCATTCACGTAAATGTGAATGAGAACAAAAGACGTAACCGTGGAAGTTTGCAAGTGGCAAGTATTCACGTTCACATAATGAGACCTGGGAGAAACATCTTCCAATGAACTTTTCGCGTTTCTTGAGACAGAAAGTATTGCATTTTGTAAGAGTACTATACTTTGCCATTCATCGTCCTAATTGTTCACGAAACACTCCATACAATCATTAGTGGTGTACATGTTGAACGAAATAATTCTCATCCTAGCATGATCACGGCCATTTTACTTAATGTCCTTCGCAAGTGTAGGCTTTCTGTGCCAGGTATTGTATCGATATCGACAAGTGGCGTGATTCTGGGCGCGTGAGCTGGTGTGGTCCTCACTCCGTAAGTGTAGTGCATGTTTTTACCACGGGAGATGGCGGTGATCTTCCTTGGCTGCAGGCGAGATCCGGTGGCGACCTACCTCGGGTTGCAGAGATGTTCCCCAACCCCAACCAAGTATCTCCCGACTGCTCCCCCGACAAGCGTGGTGGAGGAGTGCGTGTACGAAGTGCACATCGGAGAAACCACTAAACACAACCGATCAGAGAAGCCGACGATTAGAGTTCTTCCTCCAGACTACGGCTGACAAGCTAGTGTTGAAAATCCAGCCACCTTCGCTATTCGAATCCTATGACGTCCCGGTCAGCTGCACTGCAGTGGCATCAGTTGATTCCCTGAACCACCTGTCGCTCGTTGTGAATGGTATGTCCGAGTTCCATGTCAACGTTTTCACTGTGAGCTCCCCTTAGCGTGAGCAGCACTTCCCCTCCCAAAGACTCCCCGCCCAGGACCTACAGAAGGCACGGCAGCCTGAGCGCAATCGGAAGGAACGAGGAGTAAGAAGTTAGAGCGCAGGCGGCGCGCGCAGCGGCAGAAAGCGAACTTTCGATCGCCCTCCCCTCCCCTTCCCTCCCTTCCCTTCCCTTTCCCCCCATCCCCTCCCCTCCCTTCTCCCCCTCCCTCTTCCCCCGTTCCCTCGGCCCTCTCCCCCTTCCCCCTCCTCCCCCTCCTCCCCCTTCTCCCTCCCCTCCCCATCCCCCTGCCCCAAATTCCCCTCCCCTCCCCCTCCCCCTTCTCCCTCCCCTTTCCCCTCCCCCCTTCCCCCTCCCCTCCCCACTCCCCTCCCCCTCCCCTTCCCCTCCCCTCCCCTCCCCCCTTCCGTCCTTCCCCGGGGTTATAAGTAAACTCCGCCTCGTGAAAGATGCAGGCGGCTAAATGACGGCGAGCGGACGCGCTCAACAGGTAGCGAGGCCCGGGGAGCGGAAGAGCGCAGGAGCTGGGAGAGGAGGGGAGGGGAGAGGAGGGCGAGGATGACACTCGTAAAGCCCGAACAGACACAAAATGGCGGCAAGCCGGAAAAAAACCACCGGACTTCGAAAGGGGTGGGAATTTTTTATTTAAAAAATAGCAACTCAAAAAATGTCTAGGGTGGCATTCTATGTCACATGTGATATTTTGAATAGCTTAATTTCCCTTTTATGTTTTAGGACATTCACGACATTTAATTTTTAGAAACCTGGCAATGCCTGCAGAATTCCTGTTTATTAAAAAAATTGTCATTTCTAAATCATTTATTCTTCAAATTTCCGATTAAGAAATATTCTTATTTCGCCCAATTTGACAAATATTGATGAGTTTGAACGAGCACTCTAAGCTTTATGTTTAAATGTTTATACTACATACGTATTTCAATGTAAATGTATTCTGAACTGAAATGTAAGGGACCCTGAAGAAGGCCCTAGTGGCGAAACTTCAAATAATGAGAGAGATTCTGGTTTGATGTTCAAGAAGACATCTACAAATTTACTATTATGCGATGTAGAAACATTGTTAAGTGACAACGCCAATAATTACAAATGAATGTATTTACTGCATTCACTCAACAGAGAGGACCGATAAATTATTTTGAAGGTGATCTAAGTGTTTCAAAATTTGATTTAAATTTACCAATTTATTTATTCTTGCTAACTGTATCGGACTTGCTATAGAACGTGCGTTTAGAAGCATCGCGCAGCATCCGAACGACGTTACTTCGCTTACCGCCCACCCAGAATTCTCAACTATTGCGGAATCGCTCAAGAGCGTATGTTTAGAGCGTGAAGCCAGGGCTCTAGGTGGACGGAGTCTGGGCGAGTGTTAACGGTGAGTACAAGGGGAAAGAAAGTTAGGTTATTTCACCCGGTGTCGCCCGACAGGGGGACCGCATCACTTGAGAATTGTTTCAATATTACGAATTGTTCGAGTTCGTGTTAACTATGACAAAGCACATTCCGTTAAAATAACTTTTCAATACTTCAAATCACCTACGGTGTTGGAAAGTTTAGTGGCCTTATCACAGAGTCTTAAAGTTTATTGCCATTTCGTTCCTCGCGTCAGTTTCATTGTACTAACTGCCATTTTCTTCCATGTAAGTGGTCTCGACAGAGAATCTCGCCGCGCGCGCAGACTACATACACTCGCCACTTTCTTCAGACTTCTTGTTGAGAGAGTTGGTTGTTTTCTTCGTGTTTGAGGGCACCTCGGAATCACGAGGCCGTAGGGACCCAGAAGGCTGTTAACGAAGATGATAAGCTCAAGGAAAATACTCTTTATTCGGTTGGGCATGAGATGGTAATCACATATCGTTAGTATATTGTTTTAATCATTTAAGTTGTTTAATGGTTTGTATAGTTTGACTATGTTCTCCACCGATCCAACAGAATGGCAAGTTAGCCACATTGTTCATGACTATACTGCAATTTTTTCAACTCTTCCCCTGGCAGGTACCAGCTGTTGAGGTTTCATTCAATCGGAGGCTTGAAAGTCACCAATGTGACATCACTATGGTGACGTTTAAGCTCCTGATCCGATAAGCTGATACCTGTCAGAGGCAGAGTTGCAAAAATCGCAGCATAACTCCAGTAACTCACAAAATTCGAATTTCCATTCAAATAACTCAGTGCCTTTCCTTTCTGGTCATCTCTTTCTTCGAAAGCACTAAGGCAATCGAGTCTCAGAAGTGTTATCTTTGAAGAGATGCTAAAGGAAAATTCGATGTAGCTGTAAATGGCAATCAATCACGTTTGAAAATGTTTCAAATATACATATCGTTTCAATTATAAAAAAACTATGCACTTTTTCGAAAGACGTGTGTAGAAATTATCCCAATATTTTCAACATTATTGTCATACTGGTTTCATCGTATCAAATGATTGGCTATATTCTAAGCATAACCCCCTTAATAGCAAAGCTTAATAGTAAATAGTACTTGGAAACGTCTGTGATATCACTTAATTACAGGAAAACGAGCATAGAAAGTGTTTGAAGGCTTGTCATCGCACGCGCGGGCAAAAGCTCCTTCTCATGACTCGGCAGAATTCCTCGCGTCGGCCTGCCAGCTTCAGCGCGAAAACTCCCCTGTGTCGTCAAGAAAAGGTGGGCTTTCTTGCCTTCTTATGTAAATTACCATTCTTCTTCACTCTTCTCTTCCAAATATGATGATTAAGCCCCTATCGAGCAATAGCACACTTTAGAGCATTTGTGTCGATCGTTTCAGGGAAAATGACATTCTGTCATCTTCCCTTAATATATTACAGAGGGACAATTATGTCGACGACCCAGTTCTAAAAATAAAATTGAAAAAATATTCTGAATGTCATAGCCATTGCGGGGCCGCAGATGGACATGCAATTAACCAATACAATAAGGTCTAACACCAATTGGAAACATTATTCGACTTCCGCAGAGGAAGATTCCAGACATCAAATGAACATGTCTATTGACAATGCATGAACGTACCTTTTGGTAATTATATTTGAATCCCCAGACTATAAATGATGTTATTCATGTTACGATCCAGAAAATAGAGACTCAGAGAAAGACGTACACGGATGTCAGAGGAGTAGGAAGAATAAATGTGATTGTGTTTGATGCTCGTATTGATTTTATAAAATTGAACCGAATGCTGCAGGACCCCAAGTTTACGATGTTTGTGAAATGCAAAGCCGAATTGTATTCGAGCCGCCCCTGAAAAACATCCCCAGATTTACCTAATAACACCAGTATAGTATAATAACGTTTTATACAATATATTTGTATTTGTGTGTGTGTATTATTCTACAGATACAAACATATTTTACAATTATTTTACAAAAACGAAGATAATTTACATTTTTGAATATTTATCAGTTTTTGCAGGGGCTCTTCAGATGGAAGTTTATAAACAACATGTTGGCTGGGCTATCCGCAATCTATAAACAACAGTTTATTTTATTTGTAGGTAAATGCGGCCTCTGTGATACGTGCACATATATGGGGGTTTCATTTAACACCTCTTATTTCATCAAGAAAACTATCATTGGTACTCGAAATTATAATTTTTTATTCACTCGTTGAATTCAGTCTGCTCGGTTCATTTTTCACTTGTGAAGTGAATCATATTTACTTCACATGTATCTCACTATGTACTTTCAATTCCCGATACAGAAATGCCTACTTATTAGATAAAATTGTTTTCATAATGAAATTTAATGAAGTGTCGCCTTCACCTCTCATAACACCGTGTTCGCCCATGAAGACAGAATTGAAGGCGTGCCCCGCGTCGGAGCGCCACATACTGCGTGCCATTGGCTTTCGTTGGAAGGATGAGAGCGCGATGCAAGCTGCTCCCCCTGCGGCCCGGAAGGACGCGCGCGCCAACTAAACGGCCCGGACGCAGCCTCCGCCACCAAACCACCACTGCTGCCACGCCAACGCCACGTCCGCGGCGCCGCCAATACAGCACTACTCGCTGCCGCCAGAGCCGCTCTTTTGTGGCTGGGCCTGAATGGGCTTCCGCCGCGAAGTCTTTCCGGGCTGAGAGCGGGGGCGGAGGGCGGAGGGCTTGATACAGCGGCGCTCGAGGTGGCTGCGAGAGGACCGGAGGCGGCAGCGGATCCCCTTCCCTACACGTCTTTTATGGCTCGGGCTAGATAACACAGTCATCAAGAGTGTCGTGTTCGCTCCGTAGCCTTGATAATAAGGCGCTTTATTTCCTGCGATATGTTCATTCCATGATTTCACCTTTCTTTTAACCTGATAATTTGACAAATTATAATGTATATATACATATAAAACTAGATTTGGGGAAATGCTGCCTATGCCATCTGGCAAACGTGTAAATTGTTTGACGTGAATCAGTTTTATTTATTAATTGTGAAGTTATAATTTCTTTCTCCTAAAAAAATATCTTATTCATGCACTTGTAAATTGTGTCACACATGCTAAATAAAAAAGTTCACTACAAAAGGGAAATTGGAAAATAAATATTTTCTAAAAATGCAAAATATTCGAAGATTTGTTAATGCGAAAACGGCTTTTGAGACCTTGAAAGAGTCCTTATATTTCAAGTAGTGAATTGGAGGGAAACTTTCAAAGGGTCATCGAAAATGTATTAATGTGTGTCCTCACATACAATACCGGCGTATAAAATCCTAGGTATGTTTCATAAATTTTCTTATAATACTCGGGAAATCCTTTATTTTAACTCTCACATTAGTTTTCATGCATTCCTTTATAAATGACACTAATTATTTCCACAACAGCTTTTTCATTTTGCATCCAATGCCGAAGAGTAACATTTTTCTTGCCGAGCGACCATTTGCTATTCAACGGTGGAGCTGGAACGTCCTCGTCGTGTTGGTTTTTCCTTCCCGGTCGTTCGAGCCGCGCGTTGGCATTGTCTGGCCGCGCATGCGCAGTCGCATGTGGCCCTGGAGACGGAGCGGCCGCACTGCTTTGTTCATTAGTCGTCACATCGAGTGCCGCGGCACAGCTATCTATAGGCCAATGGCGACTAGACTAATGGAGGCGGCACGATAATGAGCTTGTCAATTATATCGCTGGTGCGAATGCTACATTCGGGAGCTGACTGCGTTTGGCGGATCTCGTTCGTTGTAATAATGCAGCATAATGCATATTTCCAACTAGTAGTGCCCGGTTGGTGGCTGTCGTTTCTGCTGGAGACGCATCGGGGCTCTGTATTACTAAAATAAAATCTGAATTTTGAGTGAATGTTGACAATCTTCCTGTCATTTTATAAATGTTACATGTAAAAAACTAAAAAATAAAAAAAAGGATAAAATTCTCCAAGGCCATAAGTTATTAATACTACTAATTGACATAATATTTAATGATAAAAAAGGTGATATACTACGAAATTAGGTTTTTTAAAATATTTCGCACCAATTTAAGGATTTGGGCTTCATTTGATTTCAAGCCTTTAATTTCGAAACTAATAGTCGGATTGACTTTTCTTTGCACCATTGAATTTCTCGTCAAAAGTTGTACCTACGTACGAGATTTCAGAAAGATACGAGAAAATCAGATTTTGCCAATTTTTTGCCCCAATTTAGGGATTTGGGCATCATTTGATTTCAAGCCGTTAATTTCGAAACCAATAGTCGGATTGACGTCTACTTTGCACTATTGAATTTCTCGTCGAGAGTTGTACTTACATACGTGAATTCAGAAAGATACAACGAAATTAGGATTTTTCCAATTTTTCGCACCAATTACGGGATTTTTACTTTATTGGATTTCAAGCGTTTAATTTCGGAACTAATAGTCGTATTGTCGTCTACTATGAACTATTGAATTTCTGGTCGAGAGTTGTACATACATTCGTGATTCGCGAATGATGCAACGAAATAAGGTTTTTTTCAATTTTTCGCATCAATTTAGGAATTTGGGCTTCATTTGATTTCAAGAGTGTAATTTCGGAACTAATAGTCGGATTGTCGTCTACTTTGCACCATTGAATTTCTCGTCAAGAGTTGTACTTACATACGTGATTTCAGAATGATGCAACGAAATTAGTTTTTTTTTCCAATTTTTCGCACCAATTTAGGAATTTGGGCTTCATTTAATGTGAAGCGTTTAATTTCAGAACTAATAGTCGGATTGACGTATACTTTGCACCGTTGAATTTCTCGTCGAGAGTTGTACTTACATGCTTGATATCAGAACGATACAACGAAAATAGTTTCGCACCGTTTTCGGAATTGGGCTTCATTTGATGTCAAGCGTTTAATTTCGGAACTAATAGTCGGATTGACGCCTACTTTGCACCGTTAAATTTCTCGTCGAGAGTTGTACTTACATACTTGATTTCAGAAAAATTGAAGGATTTTAGGATTTTTTCAATTTTTCGCACCAATTTAGGGATTTGGGCTTTATTTGATGTCAAGCGTTTAATTTAGGAACTAATAGTCGGATTGTTGTCTACTTTGCACCATTGAATATCTCGCCGAGAGTTGATTTTACATACCTGTTTTCAGAGATATACTACGAAAATAGGATTTTTCCAATCTATTGCCCAAATTTAGAGATTTGGGCTTCATTAATATCAAGCCGTTAATTTCGAAACTAATAGTCTGATATACTTCGACTTTGCATCATTGAATTTCCAGTCGAGTGTTGTACTTACGTACGTGATTTCAGAGACATACTCTGAAATTAGGTTTTTTCCAATTTTTCGCCCCAATTTGAGGATTTGGACTTTATTTGATTTCAAGCGTTTAATTTCGAAAGTAATAGTCGGATTGTTGTGTACTTTGCACCATTGAATTTGTCGTCGAGAGTAAGAAATAGAGGAGGAGGGGGAGATTGAAATGAGAAATGCAAGTGTTGGGGGAATTGGGCGGTGAGAGAAGCGGCGTCCAGCGCAGAGGCGCCTGCGGGGAACCCCCGATTGATGGCGCTGCCTGGGACACTCGCTTGGGGCCCCCCGCCCTGCCTGCGCCGCCCCTTCAATGCTCGTTCAACCGGTAACGGACCCGTCCCCGTCCCTCTCTCGCTCTGCCGCTGCCCGGGACGTTTTTCGTCTTTCGCGCGCAATTCCGCCTCCTATTTGTTCCTCGTCCGCCGCCTTTTTCCTGCGTCTTCCATCCCCCCCTGCAGCACTCCTTTTCACGTCTTTTGTTTCCGCCGCGACTCTCGCGTTCCATCAAACCTAATTTCTTCACTTGGTCCGCTTCTCGCCTAAACCGGCCGTGCGGTGCATCGGCGTGGCTCTTGCGAGGCGCGTTTCCGACTCGCGCCTCTTGGGACGCTGCGAGCATTAAATGAACGTCACCGCCGCTGCCGAGACAATATGGCAACCTTCTCAGCCGAATGCCAGTTCTGTTATGCGGAAAGGCGAGCGCCGTTCCGCGCATAATTCCCCCTGGGGGGGGGGGGG
>BOPP01000409.1:314246-324838 GCA_017312745.1 Gryllus bimaculatus
CTTTTCTTTTCTTTACTCCCTTCCGTTTTCTCCTCTCTTCTACCACAACCTCTATACTCAACTTTGTACCGCCACGTGTTCCTTTTCTTTTTCTCTCACTATTGTTTTCCATCTTATCTTCTCGTTCTTCTTCTTCTCCTCTATGCCGTCTTTCCTCGTTCTTCATATATACCTTTCTCTTCCTATCCCGATTTTTTATATTTCCTACTTCTAGTTTTCCGATTTTTCTTTTTATATTTGTTTTATTTCTCTTTTGCCCCTTCTTCTTCATTTCATTCTTATAATGTCGCGCCTATTCTACTCTTTTCCTCATAATTTATTTTCTCTACATTCCTTTTCCTCTAGAGTCAAGTTTTCCTTTCTTTTTGTCAAGATCCTTGCCCAATTTCATTTCTACCTCTCATTCTGCGCAGTTTTCTCCGGCATTGTATTGTGCTCTTTCTCACGGCTTCTATTATCACTGAAGAAAGAGATTGCGATCTTTCCTATATTTATTCTTCTCTATTTCGCATTGGTCCTGACCTCAATCATCTCAATCTCTTTTCTCCCCCTTTTTGATATACTTATTTATGTTGTATTTTTCACTAAGCATTTCTATCTCCTTTTACCTTTCTGTTTCTATTTTGGTACGCGTATGTCTTATTCTTTCTCATGTATATCTTCTTTATTCATGTCTTTTAACTTCACTTCCTATTTCTTTGTTCCTCTTACATTATTTTTCATTCTTTTCTCTTGTTTCCTTTTGTCATATTGCTTTAGTATTTTGTTTTGTTTTTCAATTGAAAAAATGGATCAATTGTACTTGATATTTATTATGACTCACTCAGATTCCAAAAAGTGTTAGTACATGTGGAGGAATTGTGTGGCCGTTCTATTCGCAAGTCAACGTTCTTGACACTCAGGGATTCGCATCAGAATATTAGAATATTTAGTTGAAATCATTGTATCGTACTTCGAAAGATTGAAAAGTACAGGTTGATTGTTGCAAAGTCAACTCGTAATATATAAATCTATATTTAGATAGGTCTGTCAATCAGCGATGAACTTGCGAGAAAACACGATTTACCCTCTGAAATGTTAGAGTTAAAATATTTCGCCGATTCATGAAATGGAAATGTGCCGCATGATGGGCAAGTATTTTGCCGCATATTTATGTGGTTTTTGGAAAATGCGAAGTATGTAATCGCTTGCATTTTGTATAAGTTGTCTTTTTTGATGACCGACTGAAAGAACACGAGACTAGAATTGTTTAGCAGAATTAAATTTCATGCACAAACGTAAAAGGTTATCTAGATGATTTACGCATTCCTGAATATTGCACCTGTATATTACACCCTACAACGTTTTCATGTGCATTGAAAGTGAAGTATTAGTATTTTTATTAACATGGGAAGTGATGTATTACTATTTTAATTGACACTATTTGTAATGTTAGTGTACGGACTTGTGCAACTAGTACTAATGCCAAAACTTAATATTTTAACAGAAAACATCATATTTTTCCAGCGTCCGACAAGTACACTTGCTTAAAACACTAGCAATTCTTTTGCATAAACTGTTTTTATATAATGATCACTATTAGTTATTTTTGATATATTATTAATGAAAAAGAAATTCTTAGTTACCACAAGAACGTTTTTCTATGTACAAAGTTAGGTGCCCATCCGGTAACCGAGATCGCTGAGGCAGTAGTGACTGCAGCAGATTCTAGAGATTTTATTTTCACCAAATATCTTCATAAAATGTGTTATAGTTAACCGACAATAAACGTGAACATAACATTGAACACGGTGGCAAGTGTCAGAAAGCAGCGAACAGTGAAGTTCTCCAGCGCTTGTCGTCCAGTCGGGAACTGCTGGCGAGGGGCGAACTTAAAATAGTGTCATAGCCAGCCAATCGGGGCACTGAGAGCGGCTTTTTCACGTTCAAAGGATTGCCTGCCTGGCACAATTTGCTGAGTGTCAGTTTTCTACTTCTTCGCTTTGAGGCTTCAAAGCGGTGTTCCTGTAAAGCCTCGTTGGTCGCCGGTGGTGGATTTTAGATAGCTGGGTAGGTTTCGACCACTGTCTGTATGAACATTGTAGGTGTCGGTTGCTCTGATAGTTTTACGAAGTTTTTCCTAATAATACCACGCGAATGCTAGATCATCACCCTAGAAAACCGACTGCGCAGGGAATCTCATTAAGTATTGTCCCCCTTCTCCCCTTACACACTCACACACACACACATACACACACACAAAGTGTTATACTAAGTTGCAAACCCACTGCGACACTTTGGCGGGAGACCATTCGAGAGCGTGTAGCTTCGACATCGAGTCGCGGCCGAGGATCTGCCCCGATGTGGGAATGGGAAATACCCTGATGGGGAAAACTTCAGGAAGACTCCTCGATCTGATGTTTCACAGGTGGAATACTACTCTTACAGGACAAATTACATACGTAATTGACGCGACAGTAACATTTTTTGTGTGTAGTGCGGCCGAAGGTCGTGGTTTTCAAATAATAATATCGTGATATTAAATTGAGGTATTAAACTCAGTCAAGTACAACGCGACCACTGACCGTAAAAGGTAGTGGGATTTCTTCGTAAATACCTTTGAAGAACGCAACTTGGCCTGGAGAAAAGTGAAAGTATTTGACGCAGATGTTGTGGTGTGTGGGCAGACGAGCGAGGGCGTTCTGCACGAGGCGCCACGCCGCGTGCTGGTGGAGGGCGCGCCGGGCGCCGGCAAGACGACGCTGGCGCTGCGCGTGCTGCACGCCTGGGCCGCGCGCGACGACCGCCTGGGCGGGCCCGCGGTGCAGCTGGCATTGTTCGTGCCGCTGCGCGAGCTGCGAGGCTCGTCGCTCGCGCACTACCTGGGCAAGGAGCTGCTGCCCAAGTCGGCGCTGGCGCCGGGCGGCGCGGGCGCCGGCTCGGGCTCCAACGGCTTCGCGCACATCTGGAAGTGCCTGGGGCTCCTCGAGGACAGACTGCTCTTCGTGCTGGACGGATACGACGAGGCCGTGAGTCGCATCCCTTCTCAACGCGTGGCGCTTCTTCCTCTGCGGCGTGGCTCTTAACCAGCGAAAGAGCCAGGTCATCCACAGGGATAAAGAGTTACGGCATCATTTAGAGCCATACTTCAGAGGAAGAAGGGACTTTACGACTTCGTGGGGTAGTCAGCTCCGGTACTGAGCCTCTCAAATGTAAAACGTCTCCGCGGCAGCACATCGCTACCTACGTCTTATCCACGCACGCTTCTTTGAGTCCTCATTTAGCTTCAGCTAGAGCGTCAGCTAGTTGAGACAGGAGTGGGAGGGTGAATTATTTCGAAGACAGGGCTATTATATCAAATCTGTGGATCGGTTTTGGATGCAAAATACTTTTGTATTACACGCGGGCTAAAATTTATCGTCGTCGCATTTTGATAATGCTCGTTGTTACCATTTATAAGTAATTCAAGAGATGTTAGTAAAGGATTGGAGGTGGTATTCCGTGACTCGAGAAAACGTGCGCGTATTATAGAATACAATGAGTCAGTGTGTGTGAATGAGTGCATAGAAAAGTCAAGTTGTGAGGTTGGACTCAGAAGAGCGTCGAGTAAATAAATTAATAATGTGGAAATGTAGTAGTCTGGGATATGTTCATTAGGGGCCGTCCATGGATTATGTAAGGGAAATTTGGAGCATTTTGAATACCCCCTCTCCTCCCTGTAACGCACTTGTAACGCGCACTTGAACCTATCTAATAATTGCGTAATTACGTTTGCGACAATCCTCCCCTCCCCCAAGATTCAATCAATATATCATCGATGAAATATATTTTCATTCATTGTAACAATTTATAGAATATAACTTTTTAATTTATCATTTTTAATTTAATTTTTTAATGTGATGTTTTAGTACAAGACTGGCTAAAATAAATTATTTCGACAAATATTGAATGATTTTAAAAATAAATATTAGCACTACTTAACATTCAACTACGACCCCTTACCCCTATGTAACGCAGCGTAACACTGCCTCAACCCGGTCGGACGTCAACATTTATGCACCTAAAAGTTGTTTACAGTTTCTCGCCATCAAGTGAAAATCCGCAAATATTAGTCATGGCAGCTTGTGTGTGGTTGGTCAGGTGGCGCTGGCGGCGGCGGCGGCGGGGCAGGAGGCGACGGGCGCGGGCGCGGGCGCGGGCGGCGCCAAGGAGGCCCTCGGCGACGCCGTCGACCTGCTCGAGGGCCGCCTCTTCCCCGAGTGCCGCGTGCTGGTGACGTGCTCGCCCGCGTGGAGCGCCGCCCTGCTGCCGCTGGTGCAGCGCCGCGTGGTGCTCCGAGGGATGGACTGGGCGCACGTGGAGCGCCTGGTGCACGCCTACTTCGCCAGCAACCACAAGCCCGAGAGCGCCAGCCGCTTCCTCGAAGAGGTCAGCTCTCCTCCTTCTGTGCTTCTGTAAAATTTCCCAAGGGCCGTTTCCAGCCAACAGCCGGCTGTGCTTGACGAGCCACACACTAGAAACCCACCCACTTGCGGGCTCCGATGTAAGGCCAGCCTCTTAGCCTCCTCGGCCATCCACATCGGCTCTTCTGCTTTTTGCTTATTGGGTATTATACAATTACTGCATTATTTATTATATCAAAAATATATTTAGTGAAAAATTATCCTTTTCATTTCTTCTTGAAATACACGTGACATTCATATTTTTACTTATTTGCTTATCAAAAGATCGTGAAGGAAGGTCTACACATTGCTCACCTAAATTTCAAGGGCCTATTGTTGCTAAACAATGGCTTATGAGACAAAAATATTGTACTTCGTTCATGTAGATAACACGGTAGATAACGTGGCAAAATATATTTAAATCCAGAGATGTAGAGTGTGATTACCTACTTCTTTGCATGAAATGACCCACACGTTATGTTTTTTTTTCATAATTGTTGTCATAATGTTCTATTGTTGGCTAAGCTAAGCTATCAGGGCTAAGTGAAAGTGTTCTGAACTACCGTCGGCCCTTCTTGTGTGGATGTGGCCGATAGTAGTGAGGACTTCGTGATTTGTAAATTCTTTTCAGCGGGAGTTTGGAGAACTACATTGTTTATCTTTTCAAAAGCAATCTATTATTTTAACTGCTGAAAATATGTTCATGTTGAAATATGGCATAGATAACACACTCCGAAAATGATATAGTGTCGTAAATACGACACAGAATGCAGGCATATTTCCAGCCATAAATATTTCCCGGCTTGACACATTAAAGCTTCGTTGATAACATGGACGTTTTGGAGCTTTATTCACGTTCAAAATAAATGCTGGAATAAATATTGGTTTTTGAAAATTAATCATAATGTATTATTTCATTGAAATATGTGGGAAACAATATTTTCGTAGCAATTTTTGAAGAATCTATTATTAAAAGATTGGTTGAACGAATTTCATTTTAAAATATTTTTTCATTTAGTTTGATACTTTTTCTGGTTCATATCTGTTCATTACTTTTTTTTCCTTTTTAAATATCTTATAGTGATATTTGTAAGAGGAATTTTCAGTGTATGATTATTTTGCCGTTATTTTACTAGTAAAGCTGCAGTTGGCTGCTGCTGTGCGTGCTGGCGGCATGGCGGCGCTGGCGGCGTGGCCGCTGGGCTGGCTGCTGCTGTGCGTGCTGTTCATTCTTGTGTGTGCTTGTGGCGCCTGCAGGGGGTGGGCAGCCCGCAGGTGCTGCGGCCGCTGGCGGCGTGGCCGCTGGGCTGGCTGCTGCTGTGCGTGCTGTTCGAGGAGAGCGGCGGCCGCCTGCCCTCGTCCGCGCTCGACGTGCACCAGGCCCTCTTCAAGTGCCTTATCCGGCGCAGCCTGGAGCGCAAGGGCGACTCGCCGCCGCCGCCCCCAGCGCCGCCCTCCCCCTCGGCGCAGCAGCCCGACCTGCCCGGCCACTGCAAGAAGCTGCTGGCGGAGTTCGGCAAGCTGGCGCTCGCCTGCATCAAGGTAGCTTGGAACGGGGCACCATTCCTGTTGGCGGCTCGGCCGGCTTGAACAACATTCGTAAGGGCCGTCAGGCGTGTTCCTAAGAATATTGAAATATTAAACGCAAACCAACGAAATTATAACTTACATATAACCGTAGCTCTTGAAATTTTCGTATTAATGCATTTCAGCATAAAATGAAAATGAAACAAATTTTCACCAAAATAGAGGCACAGCCAATTTTTAAAAATATGTATAAAATTTAATATTTTTGAAGGGTTAATAAGATGGTTATTTAGTTTATTTGTGAACTCAAAGTAGTGCTCAAAAGCTATTGGAGACCCTTCCAGCAGGGCTCCTTAGCACGTGCACGTGCTTAGTCTATCTGAGATGAGTTCCTCCGTTGCTGATTGTATTCCACCTTATTAATTCCAATAGATTCATAAGAGTAGAGGTGATATTGGAACCTGCTTTCGGCTCCCTAAATCTACTTGTTGGGTACTGTAATATATATTTCCTGTTGTATTTGGCATTTCATAGTAATACATTTGAATCACCATTTAATTCAAATACATCGTGTATAAATAGGGGTCATAAAATTGAAACCGCTATGAAAAAACTTTAAATTAGAAAAATTGCTTTTTTTACGTCTAGTATTCTAACTGTTCACCAAGTTCATTGCAATGGTGTTTGAAAAAAGCAAAATAACAAAAAGAAGGCGTAAAGAAAATTATGAATTTCATCTCAAGATATTTATTTTTTCGTATCATTGTGATTATTCTACAAAAATGAAAGGACTTAAGAGTTCTTAAGTGCAAACTTTAACCAAATTACCCCTCAGTACTTTAAATTTTGATTTTAGGGCACTTAAGTTTACTTGAAAGACATTTTTTAAAATCTAATGTGTAAAGGTTCAATGATTATAGACAACATATCTCCTTTACATTTCTTTATTACAAACCCGTATGATTTTTATGGTTTTGTAATAAAGAAATGTAAAGGACGTATGTTGGATGTTATCAACAAACATCCTTTTCATCAAGATTGAAGCTTATACAAATTAATTAAATGTATGAGAAGGCACAGTTGCAAATCAAGTGTTAAAATTGAAAGACATAGGTTAATATGCATTCGCAGATGCGGAATTAATAAAGAAATAAGTACATAAATGAATGAATGAGTGAATGAATGAAAGTTTGTACATGGAAATTGTGCTTCTGGACGTTCCTTGATAGTGAATGCGTTGCAGGCGGAGCGCTTCGTGTACACCGACGCGGAGATCCGCGCGCACTGCCGCGGGGGCGGCCTGGACGCCACGGAGCTGGGCTTCCTGACGCGCGGGCTCAACTTCGGCCGCAGCTACAACCAGAAGAAGCGGGCCGACTTCTACTCGCCGCTCGTGCGCTCGTTCGCAGACTTCCTCGCCGCCTACTACGTCTCCTCCGTCGTGCACTACGCCAACATCCTGCGCCGGGAGCTCGAGGACCTGCCCGGGTGCGTCCGAGGCAACCTTCCTCAGGGCAAAATGCCATTGACTCCTGTGCATAGGGCGCGGCGTCTTCCCGACAGCCAAGAAGCTATTTGCTCCACTCACTGAAGCTACGCTCCCATTTTCATGTTTTTTTACACATTAATAAATCGTTTGGATATTATATCACGTTCATGGTCGACTATCAATGTGCGTTAAAAAATAGGGTTTTATTTTTGAAAATGCGACCCGCAGTGCATCTCATGAGGATGGGGCGGAGGTAGGACTGAAAATAAAATATTGCATATTATTATTATTATTATTATTATTATTATTATTATTATTATTATTATTATTATATGGATATAATTCATTTTTCCTGTCTAAGTGATGGTTTTGGTAAATAAATATCCGGGTAATGTCGCATACTTAATTTTAATATTCAGTGATTGGAAAGTACTTCCGAATACACTGGGACTATTATTCTCTTCTATGTTTTTGTATTTCTTCTGACGCAACAATCCTTCATAATACTGTCATACTATATGGGATGTGCTGATGGGTTCGGTTTTCGGTGCAAAGTGCATTTTCTCTTGAAAATAATCTCCCCTCCACTTATAGTGACTGCTACAAATGCCGTTAGAGTGGATGAGTGTTCGGTCGAATTCGCGTACGGGCGAACATGGCCGATTACGTCCGAAAATTTCAAACACATACTAGTGATGATCGTACTGCGTCTGAGGCGTTCTGGCTATGGTTGCGAAACGTCCAATTTGGTGGAACGGTATGAAATTTTTCGGGCAACCTGAAGCATTCATGGGTGTCGCGTCATACGGGTGTAATCGAAAACAAACGAGAGTGGTTTGTAAAACAGTAGATTTATTAACAATCTAGACCGTAGTCTCAATTTCACAACTAACCTGCTCACAATAAACTAAATAAATAGACCCACTACAAGGATATATAATTTAAGAACGGCTACCACACCGCAACATACCACTGGTGTTCCCTGTATGAAACCGCTCTACTTTTAGACCATTTAGACTTTTAGACGTCTCGCAAGTCACGACAATGAATTGCCGGCCCTTCGCCCTAGTGCACCTACACGCACAGACACGCGCTTCACCTGTCGCCGACGCCTCTAAAACAAGAAGACTGGGGCATTGTTCTCCTGGCCTTATATAGGCCCTTTTGGCGCTGCCCTCCGCCCCCATTGCCTCCTCCCTAAAACCGCTCTGGGCCCGCTACATCCACGGAAAGACCCAGTGCGCCATCACACCGCCCTTCATTTAACATCAGGCGGTTTGAGCGTGGCACGCCCCTATAGTGCACGTAGATAAATGTGTTCGTTAGTTTATGATCAAGAAATACTGTTGAAGACCTACTCAGCTCTTCAAAATTATGACGATGGATTTCACAAAAAAAGAATCAAATTTGTTAAGATTGTTTCTCCCAAAGATGAATGTATCCTCACTAGTGCAAAAGGCACGTGAAGTTTCTTGTACAAATCTCACATGACGTATCAAAGATAGCCCGTATTAAACATAGGGCTCAGAGAGTTCTGTTCTCAACTGAATCTGTTCGATTCGATTCCGTGTGTCATAGAAGTAACGATTCGAGGTCTGGTGCAGTCGAATGCAGCGCGACCTCTTCCATCGAGCTGAGTTGGTTTGTCGTCCGCGCCCGTTGTTTTCTTCGATGGAATCCGATCCACTTAAGCAGTCCCTGGGGCGGATCTTTTAAGTTCATAATGCCATTTCGATGCCCCCGCTATTAAACCGCTCCTTCGGACGTTTCTAGCCGCAGCGGTCTCTTAACGTCATGGTCTTCGTCAGAACTGTTAGCCCAAGTTTCTTCCCGGGAAAAAGCACAGCGCTTGATTGCGAGCAAAGCAGGCAGAAGTCACCCTGAGACAGGAAAGATTAAAGTAAACGAAAGCGTTCATGGATACCAGAGCTGTTCCTTTGACCTCGCCTTCTGTGTAGACGTGCCAATATTCAGTGGAACGTGCTGTAATATTTTTTGTGGCAATATTCCATTTTACCTTTGAGAGGATTCTTTGACGTCATGAGCAGGAGGGCTCAAGGTTGCTGAAACCTTAATAGAAAATGAATAGAGCAACCCAAAAGTACATTTCTGATCCATCATACCGTAAACGACATAATCATTTGCAACACTTGCAGACATTCTCATTTCGACTCACAACACAGCTACTTGGCTACTCACAGCTACATTATCGCTAAGGAAGGGGTGGTGACGTCATGCGCGGCTTGAGAGGGATGGGAATTGAAAATATATTTCAAAATACGATAGAAATATGCTTTAAGCAAACGTTTCATTTTCACAGACAGGTACACGTTTTGCTGTCAATCGATTTTTAGGTATCAAAGATCCACAACTTATGAATTCATTAGGGACTATTAGGGACTGGAACAGTTTGCCTGTGACAATCTTCCACCCCTTTCCTCAAACCCGCCGTCATTCGCCAGGTATTAAGCGTAGAAACTACAGGAAACTAACGATCAGTTCAGCTGCTAGAATGCTCACAGTCGTTACTTTCGAGCCATTCTAGCGATAGGCACGTCTCGACTGCGTAACTGGCTTAGGTAGGTCAGGGCATCAATTGAAGTCACTGCAGTGCTTCTGACCGGGCGGCTCGAGTGTTCGAGTTCTCACGGTCGACACTAGCTACATAGCTAGGTGTAATTCAACCGCTGTGTGAAGAAGAATTCTAGGGACCGACTGCACTGATCGGTAGTTTTCCGTGCAACTCCGATCAACACCAGAGAATTGCCGGAGCAGGTGCAGGAACGGGCCATAAACCGAGCGCGATCTTTTTGGCCTCTTCCTTGACGAATGCTCACTCATTAGCTACACACACTTCCACTTGCACGCACTACGCTAGCACCCATGGCAAGAGTGCGGCTGATGAGAGTGTGTGGTGTGGCAGGTGCGGCGCGGCGGCGGGCGACGGCAGCGCGCTGCCCATCCTGCGCTTCGTCATGGGGCTGCTGGGCCGCAAGGCGCACCTCGTCTTCAGCCAGCTGTGCCCGCTGGAGTGCCAGGCGCGCGCGCTGTTCGCGCTGCTGCAGGCCGCCGGCGCGCACGAGCCCAACGTGGCGGCCGTGTGCCGCCTGCTCGGCGCCGCCTCCAACAGCTGGGTCGGCCTCGGCACCGCCGCC
>BOPP01000409.1:324922-344985 GCA_017312745.1 Gryllus bimaculatus
TATATATATATATATATATATATGGAATTAGGTTGTGTAAAACCCTCAATATCGCACAACTAGATCAATGTGAGATATCCCCTTGTTCTACTATACCCTTCAATTATGTTATATACAATTCAATAAGTATTTTGTATTTTTTATTTGTATTTATACAATAATCTATTCTTTATAATTAGTTTTTTTAGAAAATCTAGATGGTTGTTTTCTAGATATAGGACCCAGCATGGTTTTATGTAGCGAAGAGGTTCGTAGTTACTAAATTTTGTCCTGTGTATGCCCAATCACACACTGTTTTATGTCTTGAAAACAGTCCATGAACGAGGACAAAGTACCCCATGTAGTGAGAAAACATTTGCAGAAACGGTCTTTAAATCCTTGTCTAAGAAACTCTTTGTTTTGGAAACGGGAGATACAATAATTGTGCTCACGAAAATAGATATTTATTTAAATATTAGCAGTTAAAATATTTCAGAAGTCTGATAAAAGAATCGAAGTTCATTAATGCCTCCCCTTCCTATCCCCACATCGAGTAGAGTTGCGAGTGTGTATCCTCAACAGTAACATTTTTTCTAAATTCTCTCTAACATTCCCAGTAGTTACAATCAAACAAGCATACAGCCATATTTAAGCTTTAAGGAAAGCAGGAACGCCCAAAAGAGAGAGCGGAAGGGTCCGAGGGGTTGCATATTAAGAGGGGCGGCGTGTATAATGAATAAACGATCCATATATTTTACCTGTTCAAAATATTTCTTGAACAAGGAAAAATACAGCATTTGTACAACCCATTTGCAAGGATTTTAATCCTTGTCTAAGACAATATTTACGTTGATAACGAAAGATTCTCTTGTGCTGACGCGAAAGCAAGAAATGTTTAAAAACTATTTCCAGCAAGGAAAGCAGTAGTTTCTGAAATGCAGGCTAAGTGGGTAGGCTAATCGGAGGGCGGCTAGCGAACGCTTAAGAGCCGCGCGCCGGCAGGTGCCGATTCCGCTGGTGCACACGGCGCCTCTGGAGCTGGAGGGCTGGGCGCACGTGCTACGCAGCGAGGCGTGCGCGCTGGAGGCGCTGGAGCTGGTCTTCCAGTTCGACAAGGGCGCCGACTGCGAGGAGCTGCTGGACCACTTCTTCGCGGCGCTCGCCCGCAACGACAGCGTGCGCCTGGTGCGCGTGTCCTCGCTGCTGGGCCACGAGTTCACGGCGGCGGAGGTGGCGCGCTTGGCGGGCTACGTGCGCACCACGCTGCCCAAGGCGCGCCTGCACACCTTCGAGCTCGTCATCACCTGCCTGGAGGACAGCGCGCACGACAGGTCGGTCACACCTTGGCTTCTTATTGTATGACTTTGTTGGGCTTTATCAATAGGCGGTGGTAATATTTAAGGTAGGCCCTAGAGAGATAGTTACGTATATAAGATAAACAGATACGAGTAGATTGACTTCCAGCTCATGTTATAATATTGCACCTGACAGATCGAAAAAGTAGCTTTTCCTACGCTGTTCTTGCAAGGATAATTTCTTTCTGGCAACGGCAAACGTGTGGAGATCCTGTGTACAAGACGAGAGGAGAGTGAGGCAGCAGGGATCGCAATTCAATGACAATTGCGAAGGAAACCGCTTAAGCGGGAGGGAGAAGCTATATCAATCAACCTGTTATGGTATTGCAGCAAAGGGGCGGTCTGCGTTGGGAGCGGAATTCACACTCTTTTTTTATATACACACTGCTCAAAAAAAATGTAAAAAAGTCATTTTTTTTAATTTACCACATCATGAATTGAAAATGTAGATGACTTATAAAGATTACTGTACGAATTCAGTAACAAGAATTTTAATTTACAAATATCTACTCAGAACACGAAAGCTATGTCAATTGCCGAGAATCCAATTGTGTAAATTAGTAGTGGATAATCAAATAATAGAACAAGTTCTAGAGATGAAGTATTTGGGAATAACTTTAAGAAGCTCAAGACAAACGGAAAAAGAAATCGAAGAGCAAATAATAAAGGGTAATAGGATCGCTGGCTGTCTCAACTACTCAATATCGTATAATAAACATCTAAAATAGAATTCGAAGGTTACATATATGAATAAATAATTAGACCAATGTTACCGTAAGCAGGAGAAACAAGAAGCAAAACGAAACACTAAATTCAAAGAAGGAAATCGATCAAATAATAATTAACAAAACTGCAATTCGATATGAAGTTGATACAAAAGATTTAGGATACAGCGATCACGATGCGCAAATTCTTACCATTATAAGAAATGCGAACACTGACACAATAAATAATACACATATGAGTAGATTATTTACTAAAAGTAAAATAAAACTATTCATTAATTACTTGCTGCAAGAGTCATGGGACGTGGTTTGCAATACTGTTGATACAGACGATAAATACAATTCTCTTTTCAACGCTTTCATTTCATTTTAACACTTGCTTTCCTTTTCAAAAGAGGAAATTAAATATTTCACGGAAAAGCAATTCTTGGATTACACAAGTGATTAGGACATCATGTAAAAACAAACGAATTATTTCTTTCATTTCTAAGCACCATAACGTATCTCAAGGCTTCCTCCTCTATTTTAAAAATATAAAATCATTGTTAAGAAAAATCATACGGCAGGCTAAAATCATGAAACATGACCAGGATATTTTGAACTCAAATAATAAAACAAAAGCAATGTGAAAGATAGTAAAATATTCGACCAAATCAACTAGAAACCTGTAGAGAATATTGTCGTAAAAGATAACGATACAAATGTGAACGCTCCGGCAACAGTGGCTAGTCTAACCAATACTTTTCGAGAATTACTGCCCATCTCCCTATCACCCCACCTCCCTTCAACCACATAATTCAGCAACAGACATTTTCCCCAAAATTTCAGGCACTATGTTTGTTTCCGAAACTTCTTCCTATGAATGTCTCAAAATAATAGGTAGACTAAAAAATAAATATTCAGCCGGTTTAGATCAATTTCCGAATTGTTGGTTAAAGGTTTGCGCGCCCGCCATTATGCACCCGTTAACTCACATATTTAATGTATCCTTATGCACAGGAATTTGCCAGATATTTCTAAAACAGCTAAGATTAAGTCACTTTCAAAAACCGGAAATAAAAATGAAATTAAAAATTATCGGCTAATTTCTCTTTTGTCGGTTTTTTTCAACAATATTCGAGAGACTTTTTTTGCGTACGAATGAAAACATTTCATAGTAAATACAACGCGTTTTCAGGTTGCCAATATGGGTTTCGAAAATCAAAATCTACGGCAACAGCCATATTTTCTTTTCTTAAAGATGTCGCTTCATCCATGGATCAATATGAAGCACCTATTGGAATATTTTTAGATTTTCAAAAGCTTTTGACGTTATTGATCATAACATTTGACTCTCTAAATTACCTTCGTATGGAATTCGCGGTGTTGCTCTAGATTGGTTATGTTCGTACCTGAAACAACGATCTCAAAGAGTAGAAATACCTTATTGAAATAATGGAACATTATGTACAACCTTTCTGATTCTTTGCCAATTGCATGTGGAGCCCCGCAGGGATCGATTTTAGGCCGTATTCTCTTCCTACTATACGTAAACGATATTCCCTCGAGGATTAGAAACGGAAAAACAGTTCTCTTTGCGGATGATACGAATATTCTTTGCAATAAAGAAACCGTAAATAGTACAATATCAGATATTTCAAATTGGTTCCTTAATAATAAATTAAAAGTAAATTAAAAGAAAACTGTTTCAATGCAGTTCTCCATTTCAAATAAACAGCTCGGCACGTCACTGAAAATGAACGGCGTGCCATTGACTGTGTTAAGGTAACAAACTTTTTAGGTCTTTCAATTCAAACCTTAAATGGCACGTCCATTTAAATGAATTGAAAACTAAATTAAGTTCTGTATGCTACGCTTTCAGAATTCTTTCAAATTCAGTCAGCCTCCACACCGCTCGTTGTGTATATTTCGCAAATGTTCATTCCCGCCTGAGATATGCCATAATATTCTGGGGAAATACATCATATAGCTCCCAGACTTTTAGATTAAAAAAAAATTTACGAATAATAAGCAAATCCCACCCACGTGATTCTTGTAAGACTCTCTTTATTAATCTAGGTATTTTACCATTACCTTGTCTCTTCATATATGAATCAGTAGTTTTGTCAGAAATGACGTACTTAGGTGCGGGAATATATTTTCAGCAAACGTCGTTGGCTATAACTACAACACCCGACGTAGTAATCATATTCAGCAGGTAACAGTATGCACAGCTCACTACAAAAAATTCACATATAATACATCTACATTATTTTACAACACCTTGCCAGATGACATTAATCGATTAAATTCGATACCAAAGAGTAAGTCCCAATTAAAATCGTTTCTGCTGTACAATTAGAGACTGTGCCGAGCATCCAAAAGGAAAGTAATATTAATTTTAACAATGACATTTAATGTATTGTATATCATTTGGATAGTGTAATTGTAAAGAACCTGTAACAAGTATTGTACTTCAGCTTCTGGGTCAGTGACCCCCAATAAATAAATAAAAATATAAATAAATCAATATAAACAAATAAATAAAAATATAAATAAATAAAAATAAATGAATAAATGTACCCAACAACACTTGAGGTCGCCGAAATGAGAGTTCTGAGAGAAATTACGACTCTCCTGCATAAGGAAAGGAACAGTCAAAACATCAGGGAAGAGTGCAAAGTTAGGCCCATTACTGAATGGGTAGCAGACCGAAGAAAGGAATGGAACGATCATATTGAGAGAATGGAGGAGAAAAGAATCGTTAGAATTACTAGGAATGAAAGGTCGAAGGGAAGAAGAGAAGTTGGCAGACCAAGGAGAAGATGGAAAGACTCGGTATAATTCTTGGAAAGGAACAAGTCTTCGACTTTTTAAGAAGAAGAAGGCGAAGAAGGCCATGCCATGCCATGCCATTGCAAAGCTGGCCAAATGACTTAAGTTCAGAAAAGTTCTCTAAACCTGTTAACGGGCTCTTAAAGTATAAATGATTTCCTTCAAAACGGAAAGAACATACAATTTGGGTGTTTTTTAATTAATGCTGTTTCTCTAAAAAAGTGCATTTTAACATATTTTCAATTTAATTTTGATATTATTTGCATTTAATTTCGGTTTTATAAAAGAAATATATAATTTGATTTGTCAAATTACATGAAGGCTTTTGATTCATTTTCTTCCCTTATTTTGTGATAAATATATGCGTAAGTAGATATAGTACTAAATATATAAAAATGAATATGACCCTTCGTCATCGCTATCATCAATTATCCAGGAATACTGACTGATTTCGTCTTCAAAAGAAGTCTACCTGAGTGATTACAATGAAAAAGTAATGGAGTTTTGCCTGAAAATAGTTCTGTTGGATAAATTCGAACATAATGTGTGATATTTGATATTATATTTGCAATCAATACGGAAGCGAGCAATCTGTAAAGTGTGTCATCAATCAAGAGCAAGTGCAAAGTAATATTCTGTGGTTTGTTCTACACGGAGACCATTGTTTCCAAAACAGACTAAATCGCTTCCAAATCTCGTAGAAGCGAATAGAAACTCTGTGCCTGCCGCGGATACGCGCGTGCTGTGCGCAGCCGACCCGTCGCGGACATTCGCTTCTCGGCGTTCGGCTTTCGCAAAGGAAGTTGGCGCTGCTCCTTCCGTTACGTTTGTTTGCGAGGAGAGATGAAAGAAGCCAGCGCCTTATCCACTTCCCGCGTCGGGGCTCTGCTCTGCTCTCGTAAGAGGGAAATCTAATGGAGAATTGCAGCAGCGCGTCTTTCACTGTTCCGGGAACTTTATTCCGCCCGCACCCCCCAACCTCCAATACCGGCCTTGTCTCCCTCGCGCCCCGCAGTGCGCACACCCCGTTCCCTGGTCCTGTTTCTAAGATAGAGCGGTTAACGAAAGGATAGCCTTTCCATCCCTGCCCTTCCCCCGACTTGCCCACTCCTTGTCTCGCTCCGCTCCCAGTTCTCTACAAGTCCCGTGACGTGTCCCAACACGTCATTTTGTATTCTTTCCCGACCACATCGCCTTTGGGCTTGGTCTCCTGGGACCTCTCCTCGTTTTCAATGTTCTGAGCTGAAGCGGAGAAGGCGCCTCCTCGCCCTCCTTGCGATCGCTGCGCAGAGAAACCTCGGAAGACGGAAACTTAAAACTTAAAGGTTACTTCTGCAACGAATAGTCTTATCCTTGTCTGTGCGAGTCGAATCGTGTCGCTTTGCGATCGTGTCTTCTCATCTCTCGAACACACTTCGTCCTCGACACGACCTCATCAAGCAACCTTATCATTGCTTTTCTTCACTTCACGTTCAGCATCGTTCTGCTTCTTTCATCTTATTTCAGCTCCTAGTCACGCACTCTTTGCCTTCGACGTTTGTCTCCTCCTTGGCACTGTATCGCTTAATCTTCAGGTCGTTTTCATTTCATTTACTTTCACGCCTACCTTCTGATATTTTCTCCATGAGTAATATGTTTGCCTCTCTCCTGTGCTCGCTTAGTCATATCTTCCAGTAGAACTTATGTCTCTTCATACCTACAATTGCTTAATAATTTTATGTCAAAGACAGATGTACGTCTCGTTCGATTAAAATGAACTGGTACATTTTTGAATGCTTCTTACTTTTTATTTCATTTCACTTGACTCCTATTGATTGTACCAAATATGAATTTAATTAACAGTAGCAAAGACTATCTCAACTTATCTTCGGGAGATAAATTATACTTTCTGTAAACCAATTTTTAAAAAAATGTCTTTTTGTAATGTTACAACGAACTTTTCCCTCCAAATTCACAGAAACAAAGGAAATGTCTTCTGTGGATTTTTCGTGATTTTAAATTGCAAATCTGACGTATAAAAACGAAACACCATTACATTTTCGGAGTTTATTCCTGTGAGTTAAACATATTTTCGACGTCACAGTAACTCTTTCATTTGTTTTTGGAAGGTATAAATCGCGTTAGGTGCTTTTTTCGCGACACGAAGTTTTCAGGAGGCGGCTTGTGGTTGCTGTTAAGAAACATTTTTAAGCCGTTGTCGAAATCTCTCGCTTGCGGGCGGGGGCGGGGGCGGGGAGGACGAGCGGCCCGCGGCGAAGACAAGTTTGAGCCGTGTCGAGGGCGGGGAGGGGGGCCGTGGCAAGGCGGAAGGATCACGTCTCCTAAATTCACTCTCGGAACTTGAGCCGCGCTGCTCGCGAGATTATACGTTCTCGTCTGTACCCACCGCCAGCCACTTGAATCTCGGGCGGGCGGCGGGGGCGGCGAGGGGCTGGAGCACGCGCCGGCCGAACGGGAGGTAAACGGCGAGCGATGTGATAGAGGCCGGTGGTGGCAGTGGGGAGGGTGGTTGTTCTATCTGGCGGCCTACGCGAGTGCATTTAGTACTTCAACATGTGGGCGCTGCCCCAACGCTCCCCGTCGCCCGCGCTCGCGCCCCGTTTCTTTTACTGCCTTCGCCGTGGCAGACGTGTTACGGCTCTGATGAGAATGTCGCTAAAAGTGAGGAGGAGAAAGTAAGTACTAGTGCAGTGGGATGTTCGCGTGGCGGGTGCCTCAGCGCCAGTGCTCGTGTCCCTGCAATACCTCTGACCGGGCTACGCACTTAGCTCGAATTCAACCAGCTGCTAGTATTCCGTGCTTTCTCCCATCAACACCACACGAATGCTGGTGCAGAATCGTAACAAAAGAGCTACAGGCTGCGCGCGATCTTTCCTTTCTATTCCTTGTTTTAACTTACAAACACTTTCACAAGCGCTACACTACTTTGTCTCGGCAGGTGGGAGATACCTAAATGTGAAAACTGTTTCTCTACCTCGTACATATCTGTTTTTATCTCTTCCTTTATCATTGCATCGTCCCCCATCCTTCCTATCTCTAATGTTGTTATGGACAAAGCGGCCGTTCGAAATATAATAAATCAAATAATTAAATATCACGGTCGGCAGCCTAAGAAGGCAATAAATGAATTGATCGCAGCGCACACCTGCTGGCCAAACACGAGCTAACATATAACTCTCAACAGATGCCGCAAGGATCGTTTCCGAAGCAAAGAATACCTAAAAGTAGGAAACAGGGATCGGCTTGCTGAGTGACGTTTTTCGGCAGAACACGCGGAGAGAAGCCCCCTCACACCCTCGATCAAGAGCGCTCCGTGGCGTCCTTACGGCCGTGATGGCTGACGTCGATCGCAGTGTGCTTCTGCCCGTTGCCTTCCACTGAGGCTCCCCGCGTCGCTTCTTTGCCTCGGCCGCAGTGCCCGCTTTCGTTGGCTCTCCCAGCCCTGCTCATAACTTCATCTTATCTTCCATAGTTTCAGAGCCGTATAATCTCTAGTTAACTGTTATACTCCTTTGGTCAGTATATCTAATTTTCCCCGCTCTTGTCTTCGATCTCAAGTTTCGTTTTGACGCTCGTGATGTGAAACTTTGTAAGTTACGTCCCTTTATCAAAGTGGGAGTTTCGACCATTTTTCATAGCAGTGAAATTACTCTTTTCTCAATTAAAATTTCTACATCTTTGTCTTTAGGGCACTATACATGAATTATGTCAGATAATAAATATTGTCAAGAAGTTAAAGATTTAAAAATATTTGATATTCATTCATAATCAACACATTCATCACTATATCAATCAAGTGTTATTTGCATTGTATATTTGCTCGGTTACAAACATATTGTAACGTTTCTCCGTGGTGAATTAAAACCAACAGAATATGTAAACAAAAACGTTTATTCGGGAACAATCATACACTAAATATACTTGGTCTATTTACAGATATATTACACTTAATTATTTTTTCCTTTACACACGATTCCGTTCTCTTGATGATTTATTTACACAGTTCACTCCTTACACACTATTTATTTACACAGTTCTCTTCTTCTACAGTATCAGCCAGTCCAATGCACTGTCCACGGTCCACTGCACTTGACCCCAAATTCCCTGCACAGACCACAATTCCCCTGCGCAGACCACAATTCCTTGCGCAGACCACACTTCACTGCGCACACCAGGGTCCACTGCACTGCTGTTTACCGCGATGCCCACTTCACAGCTCAGCTTCCACTGCAGACTTCACACTGCTGACTGCTGTTTCCCCACTGCACCACTGCTTACCGCGATGCACCCTTCACAGCTCAGCTTCCACTGCAGACTTCAGACTGCTGACTGCTGTTCAACCGCTGCACCACTCTTCACCGCAATGCACATTTCACAGCACAGCTTCCACTTCGGACACACTGACGGACTGACTGCTTCTCTGCCACTCACTTCTACTCACGTCTTCTACTAACTTCTTCTACTAACTGACTCGCGGCCGCCGGCAGCGGCGCATTTATACCTGCCCGGCGCTTGTCTCCAGGCACCCGGCACATTCTGGGCGTTTCCCACGGCTCGCGCATAGTCCGGAACCGTCTAGTTCGGGGGTAGGGAAGGGGCGCCGGCAGATGACGCAATCCACGCGCAGCGAATTCGGTAGGTGACGCAATATTCGTAACAATATTATACTTACATTTTTCGAATTTTTAGGAAAACCAGATGATGCATCTGAAGCCCAATGGTATTTTTGATTCTCTGGTAGCTCCTTTTTGCACTTCAGATTCACCTAATTTGAATGAATGGTTATGAACTGGAATAAAATTAATAATTACAATTAATGTATGAACATGTTTTAAAAGGTTTGTGAACAAATTTTATTACATAATCTAATCAAACTATTTTATACATGAATAGCATTGAGTGCAAAAGCTAGATTTGCTAAATTTGGTGGTTTAAAGAGCTTAAATTTAGATAGGGAACCGTTGTGCCGCCTTCGAAGTAGTCTGCAGCTTGTACCTTTGGCGCTACAACCGTTGACTAGAATCACCGTTGGCTTGATTATGGTCGTCGCCTTCACCACAAATAACACTTGTAAAGGTGTGCAAGTTTGTTGAATATGACTTGCTCGACAGTATCGCTGATTACGACAACACGACCGATTACGAGGACTATTCTCTGGAGATATGTTTTGCAAAAATGGCGAGTGAGCGCACAGGGCTCCACGTGATTCGACTGCTAACGAAAGACTGACCTTTTTTTGCCTTCTGTCCAGGAGCGCGGGAACTTCGGCAACGTCGCTCGGCCTGTGCGCCTGAGCGTTAAACGCTCTATATTAAAACGAGCGTTTTTGTAAGACCAGATGAAATACTATAAAATATTTAAATAGCTGGGAGAGATAATCGCCACCTCTCGCGATAAAACATGCACACCACTTACGGGACTAATGACATTAGCAGTTGACGCTCCAGAAATCATTAATCAATGAAACGTAATGCCCGTCACCCACTGTCGCTCCCCTTCCCGAGAGACGCTTCATGCCAAGGGATGACAAACATCCATGTTTTTAAATCATTGAAATTTTCGAGCGGAAACATCGAGATTATAACATCAACGTTTTGCTTTCGATATTTTCTTCAGATCGATATTCTTGTATTTGTTCAGAAATAGCGATGTTTTCAAAAAAAATTGTTCATTATAAAAATAAAATTTTCAATTTTTTGCTCGCAACCCATAGCCATTGACTATTGACACTATTGTCGATCCCCAGACGGCAGGATATCGTGTGCTATTCGCAACCTTTCTCCAGTGTTGTTACCTTTCTTGATTAATTTGTACGTGGGAGTATCGTTAAACAGTATTTTGAATCTTAAGTACACAGAACATTGATTATAAGAGGAAGATGGCAGTTCATATTAAGGGCATGTTCAGGTTCCAGTCGCTGGTGGAGGCGCTGTGCCTGGGGCTGGAGCGCGGCGGGGCCAGCCCCTCGCTGAGCAAGCTGGTGCTAGACCTCAACCTGGGCACCGGGCAAGTGGTGCAGCTGTGCCGCGCGCTGCAGGCCGCGCCGCACGTGGCCGTGCTGCACCTGCCGCACCTGGGCTGCGGGCGCGACGGGCTGCGCGCCATCGCGGGCCTGCTGCGCGCGCGCCCGCTCGTCGCGCTCAACCTGGCCGGGTCGTGGGGCGCGCGGCGCGAGGACCCGCCCTCCTCCTCGGGCGTCAGCGTCGGTAAGGCAGCCAGGGCCAATGCGACACTAACATGCGCTGCGCTTCCGCTCCTGCCAGCGGCATGGCCCGACGTGCAGGTTGGCGCCTTACCGCGCCATCCAGCGAGGAAAGAGCACCGCCACTTCGCGCAGAAAACAAAGCATGCACACGAGACCAATCGCTTTAGCTCTTGACGCGCCCGGCAGCACTAACCCATCAATCCAAAGTCCCAATCGGTGCGTGTGTGCTTCAGGGTCGGGCAGCGGCAGCAGCGGCGGTGCGGGCAGCGGGCTGAGCACGCTGCAGCACCTGGGCAAGCAGCCATCGCTGCTCAGCAACGTGTCGCCGAAGACCGGCCCGGGGGCCTACTTCTCGTCGCTGCCGCGCGGCGTGATGGGCGGCTACAACTCGCTGGGGCGGCCAGCCACGCTGCCGCGCCAGCCGCTGCAGCAGCTGCTGGCGGACGCGAGCTACGGCAGCGCCGACTCCAAGCGCAACTCGGACAGCGTGCTGTTCCAGCGCCTCTTCCACCCGCTGCCCGCCTGCGACCCGTCGGCGCACGCCGGCTCGGGCTTCCACGACGTGTTCGAGGCTGCGCGCGACCCGGCCTGCAAGCTGCGCTCGCTCAACGTCAGCAAGTGCCTGCTCGGCGCCGAGGACGCGCTCTGCCTCGGCGAGACGGTGCGTCACTTCAAAAACATGTCTCATTCACTTGTGTCATTTCTCTATGTTCTCTTTTCACTCAGGTATTATTATCTGACACCTGCAAGTACATATCTACATCCCATTAATACAGCTCTTCACCAATTTTTGCAGTTTGTCTCCTCGAACATCACGTTCATTCTTTCAAACTTCGTACCTCCATTCCGTCAATCATCTCTTCATCCTCCATTTTTCGGCACTCTTAATATCTTAGTCTACATTATGTGCTTTGTACATTTTTTATTTTATTACTTATTGCTCTTTCGTTTCCATTCTATTATTCATTTTCGTGAAGTGCAGTATTTTGCACTTCAATAATTTTAATTTTATTACAAAATTATCTCCAAGTTTTTGAAGTGAAACGTCTCTTCTTGTCATAGAACATGCAAGTCCACACTATTGTGTCAAAATGAGGACCTAACGAAAATACATGGCTTGTATCCTTACTAAACTAGTGACGGAGACGAAAAACGTCCATGTTTTGGATTTGGCACAATTTGTCCCTGTACAATGGTGAAACCCGCAACTCTATACAACCCTCAGGTGCCGAAAATTATCCAGAGAAATTAGCCGAAAAAAGATTGATAATGGGAAAAATGCAGTAAGCTTAATTTTGTTTTAATAAATGTATCTAAAAATTATTGAATTTAATGAGTTATTGTATCCTTTAATTATAGACAGTCAAAGACGAGTGTTTAGGCGGCAAAATAGTCGAAGAAAAGTTGGGAGAGCATTTTAATGGAAACTGCAACGGAACATCGCCTCTTCTATTTCAGTAGTTTTTGTCAGACAAGAGTGTTCCGGAAAAGAGACGACACACAATTGACAAAGATTGTGACTTGGAGAAAGAATTAAAAGAGTATTGAAGAAGTTGTCACAGTTACCTCTGTCCAAGCGAAAATTGACTCTTTCCTTACGAAATTTCGTGGCCTTTAGCTACGTGTTTCTACTACATCCAGTGCCTGGCACACTCTGGGTCGAACCTGTTCAAAACGCTTTTACTCAGCTTTCCGCATTAGCTTGTCGTAACAAGGCGAGCAGGCGTCTGCAATAGAAAATTCCTAGCATTTCGACAATGCTAATTTCACGCGGGAGTTGCTCAGGAGCTGGTGCGATCTTTCGGTGTCGCTCCGAACTAATTGAAAGCAATTCGCAATCGACTTCAAGGAACTTTGCACGAAGAAATGAATGTTTTATCAACAGAGAAGAAATTCGCACGGCTTTTTGGGGAAAATTAAGACTATCTCTGAGGCGCCAAGTTCAAAATGTATAATCCTTTCCTCTGAAACGCCTTCAAAGAACATCAAACGCTCTGTTAAAAAAACAAGACGCCAAATTTGAAGTAATTTGGCCAGCAATGTGTCAACGACGATCGTACTACGTTTATTACATTATTCACTTCTATTTACAATAAGTATTACAAAGTACGCTTCACAGACTGCTTTTCCACACCTCTGCTAAAATAAATAATAAAAAAACAACTATCTCTATATTAGTAGTTTTTCTGTATGTTACATAATGAAAACATAATTGTACAAGACACGAACGAACTGATATTCACTCACCTTATAATTTAAATTAAAATATTTTAAGGCTAAAACGCATTGCCCCGCTCACCACCCATCTGCCCACTGTCGTTGGGCATTTCTCACTTCTCGCCCCACAAAGGCACTTGGCAAGAAGAGAACGTTCTGGAATGGAGCGCCGGAAAACAGGGAATTTTCAGCAGTCAGAAATTCTTACTGGCGAGCCCTGCTAACGAAGAAGTCGATGTATCCTCTAACACGTGGGGTGGCCAGAATGGATGTTTGTTCGTCACTGATACCGAAAATCGATTGACAGTAAAAGGTCCGTCCGTCTGTGGTCAGCGCTGGCGCCGTTCATCTGGTCTTCTCCAAACTTGATATTCCCCGATCTATCTGAACGAATTTCAAACTGATATTGTAACTTTTCAGGGTATTTTACATTTACCCTCGAAAACATTTTCAAAATGTTTCAAAAAATACAATAAATTGTTTGATCAAACTTTTTTCGGATAGTGTAAAGGATACTTAAGAGAATGCTGCAGGACTCATTTTCGTTGAAATTCCCGATTTTTTTGACAATTGCAAAAGTTAAATTTTTATGAAGGGTTCGTACGACATAATATTGAAGATAGAGATTTTTTCCTTCCTGTTCTCTAAAGAATGATCTTTAAGTAAGTTCTTGTTCATTTTTTCGAAAATATGAGTAGTTTTCGTGTAATATAGGATACTTGTCGAGGGACAGCATAAAATATGGTGCTAGTCCCATTTTCGGCAAAATCTCGGTTACTTCGAAAATTTCAAGAAGTTAACATTCCAAAACTACAAAATTGAAGATTTTTGACTCAAAGTCAGTTGTAAAATATCAGCTCTTTAAAAAATGTTATGTACATTTTTTTAAAGAAAACGAGTAGTTTGCGCGTAATATGTGCTTGAAATGTATGCAATTTCTTAAAAACGTATTGTCTGAGAAAGCGCTCCAATTGTTTTCGCGGGTGGAAGAAGGAATGCGAGAAAGCGTGTTGCGCGCAGGTGCGGCGGTCGACGGCGCTGGACGCGCTGCGCCTGGAGGGCGGCACGCGCCTGGGCGAGGTGCTGCCAGTGCTGCTGGCGCTGGCCGACAACTCCTCGCTGCAGCTGCTCGACCTGAGCTCGCAGCGCCTCGTGCTGGAGGACGGCCCCACGCAGCTCGTGTGCCAGGCACTCGCCAAGAACACGGGCCTGCGCCTGCTCAGCCTCGACGGGTGGACCTTCCGCATCGAGGTGCGCGGGGCCTTGCTCTTCAGATGAGGTTGAAGAGATGCCACTAAACGGGGAGAGAGGAGAGAAAAAGATGAATGGAAAATTAATCGCATAAGAAATTGTCTTTAATCTGAAAATTAGATTTCTTACGACGCGTTTGCACAAAAGCTACATTGTTGCCTCAAAAGAATGATTTCAAATGATGGAGTTAACAAGAAAGTAGGTAGAGAAGGGAAATAATGAACGGGAATTAAAATGAACGAATTAAAAGTTTCGACTCGCACGTTTTTTCCACATTAATATTTATCCCTTGCACGCGCTTAATATTTCGCCTTTGCCGGGCCTAGTGGCATGGCATTTAACATACCGGGTAGCAAAACCAAAGTTCGCGGGTTATAAGCATTTGTTGTTTGTTTTTGATGGGCGGATTTTTTCAGTATACCATAACATGTTTCTGGCACGTAAGAAAGAACCCTCTCAAAATTCGCAGCGAAATTAGATTGGAATTACTGTCCTAATCAGAACCCATAATCACTTAGTCATGCATCATCACAATTTCCAGATAAATGAAATGATAGTCGGATGATAGCTTTCAAAAGTCCAGAGCTCTACTTGAACCGGACTAGAGCCGTAATCGAAATCAGGACATAATCTGGACATAAGACAATATCAGCAACAACTATGACGCCAGAAATAACGTATTTCCTCAATTTAAGCAAAGCTGGATGTGAACGCGCTTGTTTTCCGATGTGGCCAGGAGGAGGGGTCGCTGTCCGTGTTCCTGGCGTTCCTGCAGACGACGTCGGTCCGCGACCTGGTGTTGGCCAACTGCCGCCTACACCTCGCCATCCACGACGGCCGCCTGTCGCGCCTCGGCCGCCACGACGACTCCGTCAACGAACTGCTCACGTCGCTGCCCGAGTTTCTCTGTCCCGCCGTCGTCTTCCTGCGCCTCGGCGGCTTCCAGGTAGGCGCCATTGGCCTGGCTCTTCATTCTAATTGGCTTCGGTCGGAGTTTGTACGAAGGTTGCCTTTTATGTTTCGGGATTTTCCAACCCTGGTGTTGCAATCTGGCAACTGACAGCTCTATCGTAAAGTTGGATGTTTTGAGGTTATACGTACTCAGAACGTTTTGACATACGAGCGCTATTTGTGTTGTTAACAGTAACTTAAAAGATTCATCTTCGTCCAAAAATGGAATTAAATCATGAACATTTTCGTGCGATTATTTTTTACAACTTTCGACGTGGATTAACTCAGCAACAGTGCATGGATGAACTTAATTCAATTTTTGGCGATACAGATGACAATGTCCATCAAGAACCAGTGTTAATCGATGGTATAGTGAATTCAATCGTGGCCGTAGTTCACTCCAAGACGAATTTCGCGAAGGTCGTCCAAAATCAGTTCATCAATTCTTCCGTTCTTCCGAATCAGTTCTTCAATCAGTTCTTCCGAAAACCATTGATGCTGTGCGTGAACTGATATTGCAAGAACGTCATGTGACCTATCGTGAGATTGAGATAACCTTAGGCATTAGTGGGACCAGCATACATTCAATATTGCATGAACATTTGACTGTCAAAAAAATTTGTTCGCGTTGAATCTGACACAATTTGTCAATGGCTCAAAAAATGCCCATGTCGATTGGTCGAAAGAAATGCTCAAAAAATACGATCGCGGTGCTTCGAAACACGTGTAAGACATCGTGACAGGTGATGAATCGTGGATTTACGCGTATGAGCCCGAAAGTAAACAGCAGTCGACTGTACTTCAAGATGAGCAAAATACAACAAAAGTTGTTCGCGCACGAAGCACTTCCAAACAGATGGTCGCCTGTTTTTTTCGGAAAAACTGGATATGTCGCAACCGTACCACTAGAACAACGCAGAACAGTCAATTCTGAGTGGTACATAACTATTTCTTTGCTAGCTGAGTTCCAAGAAATCAGGAAAAACAACCGCCGAAGACGGATCACTCTTCACCATGACAATGTGAGCTCTCACACATCGTCTCAATCAACTGCTTTTTTGAGCACCCAAAACATCGATTTGATGAGTCATTCGCCGTATAGTTCTGACTTGGCACTGAATGACTACTTTTTATTCTCGTACGTAAAAAACAAACTGAAATGTCAACGTTTTTCGACACCTGAAGAAGCGGCTGCTGCATTCAGAATGCATGTTTTGGAGATACCTCAATCAATCAGAGTGGCAAAAGTGCTTCGACAATTAGTTGAAACGCATGCAAAATTGTATAGGTCTTCATGGGGAATATTTTGAAAAACAATAAAGTAATTTTCGATGATTAATATTTGTTTTTGTTCTCTAATCCTGCAGTATAACAGGCAACCCTCGTACTCGCTTGATTGCACTGCGGACTGCCTTCGACTTCGAACTGGGTCCACTCTGGTTTCGACTAAGGTATTTCCGAGCCGGCGCATGAGGTGCGCATACGAATCAAGGGGCCTTGCTCATTATTTTTTTAAATTCTCATTATAAAAGTTATTTACTAAATTCAATTGACAAACGCCATCTTTGGCATCTCCTGTTTGTAGGAATCGTAGTTATCATGTATCGAACCTAATACACTGTCCCGTAGATAAAGTTATACAGATCACAAATCTTTTCATGATTAAATGCACTTGAATTCACAAATACTTTCAAATATCAATACAATTTTTTTCGTAATTTTTCTTCTTTCCCTTATTCTTCTTTCTTTTTCTTTTTCTACTTCTTTCTTGTTCTCCTTCTTTCTTGTTATTCTTCTACTCCATTTTCTTCTTCTATTTATTTTTCTTCTTCTACTTCTATTTCTTCTTCTACTTCTTTTCTTCTTCTTCTTCTTCTTTCTCATCTTCTTCTATTTTCTCTTCTTCTTCTACTTCTTTCTTCTTCTTCTTCTTCTACTACTACTTCTTTCTTCTTCTTCTACTACTACTACTTCTTTCTTCTTCTTTCTTCTTCTTCTTTCTTCTTCTTCTTTCTTCTTCTTCTTTCTTCTTCTTCTTCTTCTTCTTCTTTCTTCTTCTTCTTTCTTCTTCTTCTTTCTTCTTCTTCTTCTTCTTTCTTCTTCTTCTTTCTTCTTCTTCTCCTTTCTTCTTCTTCTTCTTCTTCTTCTTCTTCTCCTTTCTTCTTCTTCTTCTTCTTCTCCTTTCTTCTTCTTCTTCTTCTCCTTTCTTCTTCTTCTTCTTCTTCTCCTTTCTTCTTCTTCTTCTCCTTTCTTCTTCTTCTTCTCCTTTCTTCTTCTTCTTCTCCTTCCTTCTTCTTCTTTCTTTTTCTTCAGATGTTAAAAAATGTCTTAGGGGGTTTTGATCAACACAGCAGCTTTCTTTTGTTTTCATTTTGAAAATGTGCTGTCCAATTCCTAATTTCTAATCATCTGATATCAATTAGCACATCGTCCTTCCCTCTAAAAATTGTTCCTTTCTCTCAGGTTGAGAATAGACATCACTTAAAGAGTTTCTTGACTACTCTACTATCATTCATTAAAAAAACCCATGTCCCAGCCCATTTACTCCTAGAGCTTTAAAGTTATTTCCAATTGTTTTTTTTCTTAGTGAAATTGTTAATTTCAATGTTGTACCCAATTCTTCAGGTACCATGTATCATCAGTGTTCTTTACTGGCTCGCATATTTGTCTCATTATTTTTCTTTCCCTTTAAAAGTAATTATCTTGAATATCAATTTTTTTATCATACACATCTGAGTTGAATATGTTACCACCATTCAAATAATCTGTTCCTGTATAGGACATCATGTGTGAAATCCAATGCTCTTAATTCTATTAAGTTCTTCTTCTATTTTGTTTTTTCTGTTTATTTTACATCTGAGGTTAGAAAGGTTCTTACTTCTTTTTATGACATTTTACCAATAGTGATTTCCTCGAATTTGTGTACCTGCACTTCACAAATTTAGTTTTTTGATTATTGATTTGAAGCTCATATTGTGTAGCTGTGTGATTACATCCTGTGAATATATCGTCCAATACTTTTCTTATTTGTGCAAACCTCTGCTTATGCCAGACATTGTTACAGCCTAGTAGTTAAATTGCCTTTCACATCAAATTGGCCTAAAATTACATCTATTTTAATACAAAGGGAGTGGTGGATAATGGATCTCCCCATTTCATCCCAAACTTTTACTTGGAATTCATCACTCAATTTATTTCCCGCCTGTTCTGGTTTGACTGAGGCATTGCCCCACTAGGGGGAGGTAACTGAAGAAGGATATTTCGTGTGAGCCGAGTGTAGCTTGGCATCAGACCTTGCCATCCAGCAGTTGAGGAACTCTGCCACCTCTCGTGATAAAACATTCACTACACTTATAAAACTTATGATCAGACAATGTGCCTGAAAACATCAATTGTATGTTATCTATTCCTAGTGCTGTGAAGATTTTTAAGTTGTTCATTTTATTACAAATCTTGTTAAAGGATGATTCAGATACTATATTTTCATCTTCATTATCTATACTGTCAAGTACATGGTATGCATCAATGTCTTTATATTTTTCTGATTAGTTATCTTGATTGTAGGTTTTGCATCTTTCTAGCTGTTGCTTTTCTGTGTTAGTATCTCACCATTTGGTCTATACCTATGCCAATACTTTCTTAATTTCCTTTCATTCTTCTTACTCTACCAAAGTGTTTTCTGGATTAATTGGTACTGTATTTGTCCTTATCATTTAGCTTATGACTTTTATTATTGTAACGTATTAGCCAGCGTGCCTCGTGGCATCTATTTGGGGACGCTTGGTAGAGGATTAGCACCACACACCTGTTCAATCATACCTGATGTGTGGTTGACATACCGACCAGTAGATACTGTGAATAATGTAGTGAACAATTAATAATAATAATAATAATAATAATAGATAAAATAATATAATAGTCCATATCGTAATAGTAATAATAATAATAATTATAATAATATATAGTAATAGTTAATAGTAATAATAGTTAAATAGTATAATTATTATTATATTTATTATTATTATTATTATTATTATTATTATTATTTGCATTATTATTATTATTATTGGGAAAAGTCACATATAAAATTACAATCGTGTAATGACGACTCAATATGATGCCTGGGTGGGAACAGAGAGCGAAAGTTATATTACTGTTCAGAAGCAAACAAGGGCCATCTTCAGCATTTGCTCAAAGACAGGAAACTGAAAAAACCTGATAAACGACCGATGGACATTGCTAGAAATAACAATACTTGTTTATAGTTAGATTAAGCTCATTATACAGTAGCATAAATTTATCTGCTAATAATTAACATTTCAATATGTTATTTTAATGCTTACTACTTATACATAATATATTAATAATAATATACATTAATATTAATTTCATTAATAAATACATCTCAATTATGTTTGCAATACATCAAAATTTAAACAAATAGTTAGCCATCTATATTTTATACATGAAATGTTGAAGAGCAAGTTTTGACCATTTTTCTCTTCTTCTATTTCACAGAATGTGATATGCAGTTCTTTTTTCTTTGCTTCAGCTTGAAAACAGTTT
>BOPP01000409.1:348291-360791 GCA_017312745.1 Gryllus bimaculatus
CTCGCCACAGGAAGAAGAGTTTTCCGTAAAGGCATGAACGCGGAAAACGGGAGACACAAAGGCTTTGGCGTCTTCCGGCGGATAGAAAGCCCTTTCGCTGTTATAACAAGCGGGGGCGATGGCGTGACGCTAGTAGGTCCACGTGGGCCTCGCCTATAAACAGAGTGTACAGAGCCAGTGGGTGGGTTCTGGAGACTGGAGAGGCCTCGTGCGTGTGCACAAAACTTGGCGCCACGACGTGCATATGCGAGCCAGGCTCGCGCGGCTCGATCACTAGTTGACGAAGCCTGCGACTATTAGTCCTTGGGTGACTGCGGTCACGGGAGCGATGCTGTGTGCTGCTGCTCGCTAGGTTGAAGAGTGTTGAGTGCCACGATTCACGCCGATTCTCATCGGATAAAGATCGCTCTGCGATCGAGGCACAACCACCGTTGTGCGCCAAACGGACTTGGTCCCAGCTGGGACATTCCGGTCACGGAAGCTAGGCTTTGTGTGCGCGCTCGAAAAGATAGGAGTGGCGAATGCCACAATCAAACCATCTTTCAATTCGGGGTTTGGATCGCTCCCGCGATCAGGGATAGTAGGTCTTATCAGAGCTAGGGTGTAAGTAGATTATTAAGTGTATATATTTGTTTTTGTTTCTTGTTAATACATATATTTGTTATATGAAAGCTCTGTGTCTGCTTGCGTCGCTGGAGTATCCATGACGTCCAACATTTATCCTAATAATTCATTTCGTTTCTTAAATTGCATATTTAGTTGCTCTTGTCCACTCAGGTTTTATAATGTCATAATTGTTCTTTTGACTCAAATTGTATTTTTCTTTCTTGGCATTCATTCTCCTTGAAATGGCTTTCCTGCATAATTAAACCCACCTTTCATCTTCTTTTTTGTTTTTTTTACTTTCTCTATTGATTTCTTTAACATTTTTATGTTTGATGAAAGTTTGACATTCACTGTAAATAAATATTTAACATAAGCAAAATTTACTTTGTTTACTGCAATCATGTTGCAACTGGCATGACTGTCACTGAACTTTGCTAAGTTAAAATATACAAAATCCTGAAGAAAGTGAGAGCATTTAAGAGATTCATCTACATCTAAACCAAGCAATGCTTGCCAATTAGCTCTGTTCTAAGTAATCTTACAATGTGTCTCACTCTTCTGCTTATTATCAGACTACATCTCAAATTTGCAAAATTGTCAGGAAGCTGTTATTCACCTGAAAATAGGTTAATCCACAAATGTGGTCAGGGACCACTGACTGCAGGAGCAAGTGACTGCTTGATTAATAATAATAATAATAATAATAATAATAATAATAAAATAATAATAATAAATAATTATAGTCTCCCAAAAGCCCAGCCCTACGTCCGAAAGCAATGAGAACTTAAGCCACGTGGGAGACGGGCAGTCAGAAAAATTTGGCGGCAAACCAGGGCGAGCCACCCATAGAGATATGGAGAAACACCACATGAAACAGAAAGTCTAATGGGATAAGAAATTCTTATTTATTTATATTTTTTAAGGGAAATGTTGGAAATGTTGATTGAAGTTTGACATCCTTATTTTTCCATACTTCCTGGTACAGTTCATATTTTTTATGTATTTAAGGAAAACTTTCATATCATAGAACATTTCAGTGTTTTATTTCCAATATTTTCTATATTATATTCTTTCAAAATATTCTTAGAAAATTATTTTAAATATATAGTGCAATTTTAAGAGGTACAAATGTAGATCTAAATTTATCTCCAAAAGATATTGTGTGGTTCAGGATGATATTCATTACATACAAGTTGAACAGAGTATTGGGTAGTACAAAACAATATAAGAGAAAAGAGTTATAATTTCATATTGGGAAACTTAAAACTGTAACCCCTCAACTTGTTAAACACTCAGAAGTCTGAAAAAGAATAAGGGTCTTACTTTTAGCAACACAGAAAGTCTAGTCCCTTTTAGTAAAAGAAACAATTAAATCTTGTTAAGAGGCTAATATTAAAAATAATTTATTTATTTTATTTTATTTATTTATTAACAGACTGTGAAATACAAATAATATAATACAAGTATGTACATTATTATTCTTCTGAGGAATTAATCCAGTGCGCGGGCCTGTTCTCAATCATTTTTTTAGCATTTAATATTATATACATTTATATAGCATATTTATTTAGCATTTAATTAATAAAATTTTTGTCTTCATTGTTTTCTCCATTTTTTTTCTTTTATTCAAGTTTTAGTATATTTTTATTTTTAAACATGTATCATACATACAAATTCCTAATTATTAAATTATTAAACATCATACATACAAAAACATTCATACACACATACAGTGGCAGATCCACGTGATTATTTTGGGGCCATCATAATTTTTGTCAAATAATAACCATATATATTATTACAGTGTATATTTTTGTTGTGTATATATGATTCTATACAATATTATTTTTTAAATAATTACTTAAGAATAATATAAATAAATATTTAAATAAATTTTGGCAAATAAGAAAGGTAACAAACATTTTCTCCAGGCCTGGGGGGAGGGGCATGCAACACCCCCCCACAAGAGAGAGGGTTCTGTGCCTTTGCCTCCCTGTGGATCCATCACTGCAGACATACACACATAATTAGGAACTTGGTATTCTATTCTATTCTATTCTATTCTATCCCAGCCTGGCTCAGCTCATTAGATACTAGGACATTATAGAAATTGCCACTATAGAATTCATATCTACCAACTATTCTCTAATAGTTTGCTCTTACAACTGTGACAGTCACTTTTCTGCAATCAAGTACAAATTTCTTTAATAATGTGAAAGTGTACACATATATTGCAGTTTGATTGTAAGTTTCTTGACTTTAATAAAGAGTTTTACTGAGACCTTAATAATACTGACTTTTTTATAACAATTTATTTAATGTTATATATTTAACGATTGACCCTATTTGGGGTCTCTCAGTCTTTTTTATTCAGGTCAAAAAACTTACAATAAAATAAACATTATAACATGTTAAAATATTCATTATAATATATTTCATTTGTTTCAGTAAGAGAGAAAATTCCTTAAACATCTGCCATCATTCAATCCACATCATTAGTCACCATTTCTAGTTATATATTTTCAAATCACTGCCTCTGAGAATTTGCAATATTTTATGCTATTTAAAAATAATACCCTTTCTTTCTTTTTTTAACAGGAAAATAAATTGTCTGTGTAAGATAATTTTTTTATGTTGTTTCTCTCAACAGGTCACCATCAATGACCGAATGGCTCTACGTGGTCCTCATTTACTCCCTTTTCTTAAAGGCTTCACTCATTTAAGTGATCTAGATTTGAGTCTTGACAAAAATTCAGGAAGTGCCAACAGCAACCCTTTACTCATTGATGACAAAATTTTAGTTAATTTTTTCCAGACTCTCTCCACTAGTTTTAGAACACTTCAAAGTTTAAAGATGAGTCACTGGAAGATATGTTTAGAAGACAGTGAAAGGACTCTTCGATCAGTGGGTCGTGCATTGAAGATCTGCTCTCTCAGTTATCTGAAAGTCAATGGGTTGCGAGTCACAGATAATGCTCATAGAATGGCTCTGGACCATCTGTTCTTGCAGACTGTTGTAGCCAATCTGAGCTATCTGAGTTGGCTTAGTATGGTGGGTGTAACTCTGACAGCTGGACGTGCTACAGCAGTGGGTAAGTGTATTCGAGATCGCTTTCCAGGCACTGCTCTTGAATTGAGTACCAAAGACATTGCTGTTGATGCTGTGAAAGCTCTTGTTGCAGCTATTGAAGAAGGAGGGAAAGTTGAGGTTATATTTGCTGGAGGTCCTAGTTGTAATCTTCGTATACAAAGGATTTTGAAAAATCAGAAACTGAAAGGTAAATTCAGACGGTTTACATCTCTTAAAGAATAAAAATATCATAATCTAAGTACTTCATTTTGTAAAATTTGTAACAATGAATTTATAAAATAAACTGAATGTTCTCTGAAACACATTGACACTGAATTCCATAAAATAACTCAATTCTTGCATTAAAATGTCAAACTGTCAGAGAATTAAAGCTCTTGTATGTAACAGAAAAATAATGTATAAATTATGATCTTTGCATGAATATACATCTCAAAACTTTGCGGGCCGAATGTCAATACCTCAGATTATAATTGTTGGTGATTGCTGAGGTTGAATTGTCTCAATACAATCACAGTCTTCTTGGAGAAATAATTTTATATTCATAGCACTATTTATGATATCACACACTTCATCACCTGCATCTTCTCATTTTTGAGTTTTAGAATTCGAGGTGCCATTTTAGTTGTGTTATTTGTATTAAAAATTGCCAGGTGATCTTGAATTATTAACACTGAAATGATGCTAAGTTGAAAGGCATCCTATTTTGATATATTTCATCACTAGATGCTATCAAAATTATATAAAAATGTATATTCATAATTGTGATTTGTACCCTCAGAATATGTCCATATTTCAGGCATCCAGGACAAAATATCTTCACTTCTCTTTAATGTTGGTGTTAACTCTGTGATGTGCATTATCCTATAAACTTCATTTGTTGGTCAGTAGTGATTCACTATTTGTAACTAGGTAGTGTAAAAGACATTTAATATGAACATTGAAATCAATTTGCTATATTAGATTAATATCCATATTTTGATAGTGCTCCAATGCGCATGTATTATTTTAACTGAATTTATTTATCCAAGTAATTCATGAATTCTCAAAACTCTTTGGAAGCTGATTTAATTTAAGGAACTCGCATTCATATTTCCAATAGAGTATACCTGTAGTGTGAGATCTCAACTGTCAAACTCCAAAAAACTTAACTTTAGAGCTGTTTGCTGATTTTTATTCCTATAAATACAGTAAAACAGCGTAAAATATACATTATTTACAAGTAAATACATTATGTAAATATCATGCTAGATTTGTTATTTAGTTTTGGAAGTAGAATTTGTGGTGTGGAATGGAGTGTTATTTTCTACCAGACGCACTGATGTACCAAACAGAATGTAATGTTTGCATAGAATATTTATTTGATAAATGAATGTACTGTTGTGTCATAGACACATTACACATTATTGATGTGAATCTGCAGATAAAATGCTTGTTATTGTTACTCTCTAGCTGATGTTGCATAGTTGTATGTTTCGTAATTGTTTTGTATAAACTTCATAAATTAGTCATTTATATATACATACTTGCCTTCATACACAGGCATACAAGCACCCTCACAATCACTCTCCAGGACATAAATTATAAATATTGATACATAAAGCATTTGATACGTCCTAGATTTTCACTTTAAAACAATTCTCAGTTACTAATTCTTGAGAAATGAATAGACATAAAATCAAAACAAAACATGATCTGTATTTTATTTTATACAATATGAAGATGATGATCACTTCTGAATTGATCACCTACAGAAATAATTGATTAAAATTTTCAATCAATTAACAATCAGTGCATTGAGCACTGCATATAAGGCTCATCTACAGTGATATACAATTTACGTTTTAGAGGTCTGTATTGTGATTCTGCACAATAGATTCCAAATAGCTATTGTTTATATCAATACCAAGTAGAATTAAATATATACCATTCTGCCATATATCTAAATGTTTATTCTTCTTTATGAAAAGAAACATTGGTTTGCCAGAATGTATCTGTGTTATAAGCACAGTGATTCAATTGTTGTGACATAAGAAAATTATTGTATAAAAACAGTGTTGAATGTACTATAGAAGATCTGTCAGTTTTCACAAAAAGTTATTCCGTGTGCCACACTTTGATAAATGATTATATCTACCCTTAATACTTGCCATCCAATAATGTCACAATAACTGGAATTAAACTGACTGGTCATTTCTTAACTACTTATTGAAGTATTGTATTTGTACTATATGTACTTCGACTGAAGAAAAGATTACGTAGTTTTGCTCATTTGTCTTGTATGTATGTACAGGTAAATAACGATAAATCATTATATAACTATGAAAAATTCAAATGAAATATCTTCATTCTGAAATTTAAACATATCTTATATTATGTAGAAAAAACGATTTGAAGATGTCATTTATATACATACTTGTACAAAAAACTGTAGGTTCAAAAATTACGAAAATAAATTCTCTAATGAAAAAATTGGATTCAGAACTTAAATTTTGACATTAACTTCATGTTGCATACTTTTATAAGAGCAAATTTATAAAAATGTCCTGCACATTTCACATTCTCATTGTCTTCTTGCATTGTCTTCAAAGAGGCGTAATGAGTTCTAAAAGTAAAAATTGTTTAACAGATTCTGTAAAAACAATCAAATTGATTCACATTTTTGTGATATTGTGTATTAATGGATATTGATTTTGTTCTGAAGTTGCCTATTCCAAAAATACAAAAAATATATAAGATAAAAATTGTATTTGGCTGCTTTGCAGAAAAGTACAGCAATGTACAAAACTACTCTCAAAATTGTATTCTGTATTACATGAATAACAATGTGAATTTGACATTACCATCTGATTAGGCAACCAAGTATTGTATATTACTTGTAAGTTTATAAATTGTAATTGCTATATAGCTGAGCAATGCATAAGTGGAATATCTTCTTGTTAGGTAAATTAGAGAAATGTAAGAAAATTTAATGTACATTTATATAATATAATATTAATGTGTGTAAAGTGAGTGTTGACTAGCAATTACTATGTTCCTTGTGGCATTGTTAAAAATGCATAAATAGATTGTAAACATATTTTTACTTTCACCAAATTTACTTTGTTTTTATATACATATTTATATTTATTTAAAATATCATCAGTATGAGCTTTGTTTGAATCTGCTTTAGAAACTGAAGTTCTTTATATTCTCACTCTTTCTTTACAAATAGTTACATTAGTAAATTGCTCTTTTAATATACGGTAGTAGAGATGAAATTATTGTGTAAATATTATATTTTATGTACACAATGAAAGAAACTTGTTAGAAATGTTAGCATATTTCCCATTTTGAGGGACACTCCTGTTTGTATGATGTTTTTATGATAAGATATTTAATTCTAAGTATTTGCTATCTGTAGCTGGAATATGATGAATATATTTTTAATGATTGTGATATATGTTGCTGATAACATATAACTATAAAAATTAGAAGAAATTTATACGTGTTGTCAGTGGCTGATTTTTTCATAAGAAATGAACAAACAATGTACAATGGGCAAATATAATGGAGAATATTGAATTCTTGCTATTCATGGAATGATTTTTAATAGGCTATCACTAATTCAACAAAATTAATTGATATTTTGAATTTGTTTTTTTTTTTTTGTCTTTAAGTTCTTATTTATATCAAAATAAAATATTTCAATGTATTAACTCCATAAACTAATAATATAAATTTTTTTTCCATATAAATGTTTTCCACGCCTAAACTGAAAATTCAATATTTAATGATTACATAGACAAAATTGAAGGAAAATGTGGTGTGATGAAATAGAATGTTTCAAATACAAATCTACTTCTCACATTTGTCCATATTAATAATTTTGCATTTAATCGATTCTTTAATTTTGATTGAAACTTTATCATTCATTTAATTGTTTCAGGAACAACAGCCAATTTAATAGCAATCAGTAACTTGTGGACTATTTTTGTTTGTCATGAAAATATTAGTGTAAAATTAAATGTAGGTTTTCTACATGTTGTAATACAACAGCTTGAATCTATTTAATTTCAACAAATCTGATTTCATTTTTAAAATTTTTTTGTGAAGCAGTGCCTTTAGTTAAGTATGTGAGAAGTACATTAAGAGCGTGCTGTTGTTAAAGCAGAGATTAGTCCTGCACAGAAATACTAGTGTCCTATAACAGAATACATGTACCATATTATACTGTATATTTGTTCATTCTGTTCCAGAATGTTAAAATAACTTTTAAATGTATATTATGAAATAATGTATTTTGTAAATATACTTTGTGGAGTCGAATAATGTTGTATCTATTGTCTTCTAGGTTTAATATGATTCAGATGTGATTTGAAATGTTAAAAAACTGTCACTTCTTTCCAAACTTGTGCATAAATTGTATGCCAAAGTGTAAATATGGTATAGATATGGGTACTGTAGTACATGATTGTTATGATATTTAAAAATTCATTACACAAAATGAGTTTGAAGTATTTTCCAAAATCATATTCTATATTTATTAAAATATTTTAAAAACAATATGATTTGAATTAACGGTACTACACAACATCATATCAGATATTGTAACATACATTGCTGCATAGTTGAATTCCCCAATAAAACAACTTTCATTATAGTGTGTTTTTAAAATTAATATTGGCAGATTTCATTTTAAGACACCTAAATCCATCCTCAAAATGGTGTTTAATTTCTAGGAGCACCACCTCACAAAATACTTTCGATATTTTTTATTCATTGATATAACTTACAAACTACAAAGTTATTCCTGGAGAAAAACAACATGTCTATAGGGGAGGGTGAGCATGTGCAGATGGTGTCTTTGTAAGGGAGCAGAAGTGTAGGGTATTCAACCTCCCTACCTGTATTCTCTTCGTAGATTTAGTAAAAGCTTTTGACTTCACGTCCAGAAAAAATTTGTAGGAAATTCATAACATTGAGGGAATTCCAAACCATCTGATAAAAGTTATGAAAAGCTTGTATGGTAATAATTAAATCATATTTCCTGACATAGAAAAAGAATTGGGAATAACAAGCCATGATACATAGAGGAGTAAAATAAGGATGCCCACTGCCCCCTGCACTTTTTACTTTATATTCTAATGTTACATTACTCATTGGTAATGTAAACTAAATAGAAAATGCGAAGAAGGGTCTTCTGGAGGCGCAAGAGGCCGGGACAACAGAGCTCGAGTACCTAGGAGGGAGGGCATTTCCACGCGCTCAGGCGAGAGCGATTCCCTGGCCCTGCTGCGAGGAGTGGGGACAGATTTATGACTGGAGAAAGAATGTGACGATGAAACGCCAACGTATTGCTGTGAGTGCCTATGTAGCCCTTTCACACGATGCATGTGGCCCACTAACCAATCATTGCTAGCAGAATTGATATGTATTGCTTTAATATTATTGTTGTTGTTGTTGTTGTTGTTGTTGTTGTTGTTGTTGTTGTTGTTATAAGTAGCATTAAAATGACAAAAACATCTTGAAATGTTAAATTATCTGCTACTAAAAATAATTATCTACTGTATAATATCCTAATCTATCTGTAGCAAGTATTATAATCTCTAGGCCAATAACCCCATCTAGATCAGGTTTTGTTCAGTTTCCCTGGTCCCTTGAGCAAATGCTGAGATGGCCCCTTCTTTTGCTCCTGAACAGTGATGTAACTTCGCTCTCTCTATCCAAGACATCATATTGACTTGTCATACACAATTACAATTGTATAGATTTAGATTTAGATTTTTTTAGATTTATTAATCATTCTGCAATTAAGTGTGAGAACTTGGTGGCAGAATACACTAGCTTAACATTATAGAACTTAACAACTATACAAACTCTACAAACTTTACAAAATCACATAAACATTTCACCGTGCAATCTTAGAGAGATAATCGATGAATATGGGAGAAGTTTGAACAAATATTTAGTAAAATGCTGAAGCAGGCCTTTTGTACACCAGTAAATTGGTTAAAAAGTAAACAGCGATCCGGAATATTAAATGCAAGATTAGGCGATTGAAAGAAAAACCAGAGAAGCATTTAACAAGCAAGACCGTAAGTGAAAAATCATATGACTTATTTCGCAATTATTAACAAAAGTATTTGGGAAGGCAGAAGAAACTGAGAGAGGACGTCCATTAAAAAATATTTTTGATCGGAGGCGCAGTAATAATTGTCGGTATTTTTTAAATACAATTCGTAGAAGGACAAGGAAATAAAACTGAATTCCAGTTGTTCTGTTATAATTCCGCCAACAACGGACCACAGGGAAAAAGCGCAGGGCCTTTTACGCATATTTCAGGCTCGGTTTTCCAAGCAGAAATTAACAGTATCAGATACCAAACGCTGGTAGATAGATGTACTTTCTATTGATGTAAATACTTTTGCGGAAAGAATAGAAATTAATGAAAGAGAGGAAATCACGAGGTCCTGACTGACATCAGTTTAAATAGGTGGAGAGCAATCTACCTTATTTAATTACGTTATTTAATGTATCAATAAAACAACGCTGCGTACCCGAAATGGAAGCTGCTCTCGTTAGCACCTATTTTAAAAAGTGGCGACAAGACAATAATTAGAAAATATAGGGCCCCGGTAAGCCTTACATCAGTCGTAGCAAACTATGGAACACTTAATTCAAGCTATATAGGAAAGAATGGAGGGCAGGGAAGTGGCTTTATCAGGGTTAGCACGGTTTCAGAATGGTTTTCTCTTGCGAAAGTCAGCTAGTCTCACTTCTACAGGACCTAGCCGATGTAGTTGGATGAAGGTAAAAGGGTCGAACGCGATAGTATAGATTTTCCAAAGCTTTGATGTTGTTCCACACGATCATTCGCTTATAAAGAAATTAATTAGATTCGGGTATAGACCACTTAGAGTGGTAGCGTGGAATAAACGAACTACTCCGGAAACAGGAACAAAGTTTCGAACTCGGTAGTACGTTATCAACCTCGAAGAAGCGTACTCGAGAAATTCCACAAGGAAGTGTAATGGATCACTCATCCTTTCTGGCCATCTGTTCGAATGAACTGCCCGATAATTAGCGTCAAATGTACGACTTCTTTCAGACTTGACTCGTAATCTCTAGGCATTATCAACTCGAGAAAGACGAGGGATATTTGCAGCGAGACTTAGACAAATTACATATACTGGGCAGAAACAAACGGCTATTGCTGAAATAAACATTTCAAGAGCAGTCCTATTACGTTGGTAGGGGTCAAGTTACAATGAATCTGCGTACAAACTGAACAATAAATGTTACTAACCTCTCGAGCACGTCTTGGCAAATACTTAGGAATACAGCTAGAAAGTAAATCGCTGGGAAGTCCAATTTCGATTGAATGGGAAAGCCTGAAAATCTTTTACATTTTGTTATGCGGATTCTTGAAAAAGAGTACAGCGAGGAGCCCAAAGAAACTAGCATATAGCATTAGTCGACCCTATATTTACGACATATGGCCGCGTGTATGTTGCGACCCATACACAATATTTTGCAACAAAGAAATCTAGTGCCCGAAGTGTCATTTTCGGATAACTCCGTAGCTGATAATTATTATAGGCACAGTCGTCGACTTTACATGAAGTTATTATTATTATTATTATTTATTATTATTATTATTATTATTATTATATATTATTATTATTATTATTATTATTATTATTGTTGGTTGTTATTATTATTACTATTATATTATTATTTGTTTATTCTCAAAGTTTTTGGTTTCCCGTGGATACCACACAGATACAATATCAAAGACATGGTAACACAGACATATTTAAAAATCTACAAAACAAATTAAGGCATAATACAATTTTCAAGAATGAGATTTCAAAACCCAACATGTCCTCCCATGAATCTCCTGACTAGTGAGCAGGTGCTGATTATAAACAGACTTCTGGAGGCCGATGATAATGTCTTCTCCAAGGAGAGTTTCCAGGGATCTGCAGAGTTTGGTATCACGCCAGTTGCCGATGGTACAATTGGGATAGTTTTCACTTCTGACACTCGCCATTGTTTTTTACGGCAAATACTAGTTCTCTGTATTTGTCGATTTTAAGTCGGTATATTGTCATCATGTTGCTGGTATTGACGACTGCACATCAATAAACCAAACTTTCTTTGCAGATTTATCTCAAAAGATAATATCAGGTCTGTTGTGCTGAATTGTCCTGTCGTCAGAATACTGCGGTCCAGTATAACTTATGTGTCTCATGTTTTCTAGCACCGCTTCTGGATGATACTGGTAGTATGGTGCATCCACTTTCGAGGTAGCCTGTGCTTTTTAGCTAGTTTGGAATGGATGATGTGGCTCACTTGATCGTGTCTCACTTTATAGTTGGTGGGAGCTAGACAGCTACACGCTGATATAATATGCTGAATGGTTTCATGATCTCGACCATACAATGCGACATTCATCAGTTAGTGACTCCTGGATCTTTGATGATATATTTTAAGGTAATTTCTTTGTGGAAATGCACCTGATCTTGTATTGCTATCATGAAACCTTCGCTCTCAGGGTACAAATATCCTATACTGAGCCATTTGTACGACATTTCTTGGTCGACATTTTGGATTGGCTATGCAGCAGGATATGCCCGTGGAGTGCTTTTCTGTTCCAGGAATCGACTCTTTGCTGCAAAGAGAGCTGATGACTTGCATATCTTGTTTAGATTGAGGGCGTGTAACTTGTCATCTGCCTGCACAAGACCTTGTGGAGTAGAGAAGTGCCTGCTTTTCTTCAAAATACTTCCTCATGGCTATTATCTGTTTGCATGGAGATTCG
>BOPP01000410.1:4032-63314 GCA_017312745.1 Gryllus bimaculatus
GACGTCACAATATATACTAGGTTTTCCAACAACTATGACCACCCCATAACTCCACTCTAACTTCTAAACCGTTCACGATATCAAAATGCAGTTTTCCCTCAACAATGCCAAATCATGGGACAAGTGATATTCTATGGAGATATTGGTCGGAATATTTTTAGTTTTCGAGAAATTTACTCAACTTGAATGTTTTAAACAGGATTTTTCTCTTACTATCAATGGATAGATCAGATAAAGAGGAATTCATTGATATATCATTTGTTGCATAACTTCACATTTGTTGCATGCAACACATAAATCGCTTGTTTGATCTCATTAGTTTGTGTTTCTTTCCTTATTTTTATTTCGTTTTCTTTGTTATGCCTTTTGCAAACAAAGCCGGTTGTCTTCTATATCTCTAACTATACATTAGACACGAATCTTCTGTCCGAAACCCGTTGCGTGGTTTTCAGATCTTTATTCATCTGGACGCACGGCACTCCACGTCAGTGGACAAAAACACATGTCCAGAACGTTTTTTTTTAAACCCCGCACTCTGACAGGTAGCGCGGAATCTACGCACGTTTTAGGCATTTAGCCTTCCCAGGTCAAAAGGTTCTTGTAAGTATACTTTCAATTTTTTTAGTTTCTTTGACATTAGTTAATTATTTTATCTATTTGTTAATAACTTAATAGTACTTACGTTTCATTTTCATTAATGTATTGAACTCAAAAGAATATTGTTTGTCTCGAGAACGAATAACACAGAGAGCAGTAATAACACTGCTATTGAGAAAAACAAAAGAACGCTTACAGAATCGTCGAACGTGACTGTTATAGATTTTTGTGTCGACCTACCACAGCTTGACTTGGTCCACAATTGTACGCGGTGAATTCTTACCAGTTTTTAAGACAGTATAAAACGTACAACCTTGTGAATTGAATGGGCTGCACCAGAAATCCAATTCCTTTCTATCTATTCTTCACTTGAATGTAGAGCGCATTTGGTTTTGACCTTGGGAGGTGTCCGTGATATTGAGCTCTGACTCTCTATTGAAGACTGTACCCTTTAATTTATATTCAATCGACGTTTACGGATTATTCTTTGGTCAGATGTTAATGAGAAAGTTTGGAAATTACACAAATGTTTCAACAGATTAATAGTTGGCAGAAGTGACAATCTACAGAGTTTTTAACTGAGAGAAAATAAACACTGGTCAGAGTGGTTAATCGATGGAGACCCTGATAAACAGGTTAGATAGAAAATTAGAATTAAGAAGAAAATAGATATTTCGCTTCTCCTTCTATTTATAGTTGTGGCTACCTTTCGGTTTTGCCTTCCCGGCTGCAATCTATCGGAGGCTGAAGCACCACCCCTATCAGCAAAAGTGGTTTGGGGCATCAACTCATGTTACTGCAGTGCCTGTGGCCGGGTGATCTTCGAATTCGAGTCATGTCGGTGGGAGGATTTTCGTCTCTAGGTAGCTAGGCCGAATTCAGCGTCTGCCTGGAAAAGAATTCTAGTGGCCGGCTGTTCTGATCAGAGGTTTTCGTGGTTTCTCCGATCAATACTAGGCGAATGCCGGAGCAGTATTCTTATAAACGGACCAAGGACCGCGCGCGATCATTCCTACCTCTTCCTTGACCTATCCTCAACCATTCCACGCACAGACACTCACTAACATGCACTACACTACCACACGTGTCGGGAGACCGGTCGGGAAATTAGAGCTTGTCCCGGTGGGGCCGTGTCCCGCCGGTGGGAGATATCTGGCTGGGGAAAGTTCCCTCCAGCGTACGTGTAGATAGGATCTTCCAACCAGTTAGGGGAAATCCCCTGATAAAAACATGTTTTTATGTGATTAGTCTCAATCACCTTAGCAGTAGACGCACCAGGAATCACCAATCAACCAACCAACTAACCAACCAATTATTCCCCTGGGACTCTTTCCATAGAGGAATACCCTCGTGATTCCACGAGAAAGCGCAGAGGTCTTGGGTTCATCTCGATATACAGAAAAGTAATACGATAAATAAGAAAGCCTCTAAATACTATGTACACGTGATATTTAGGTTCCGTTAACCGGATGAAGAGGATGGAACAGGCGCAGGCAGCAATACTGCGAATAATTCGTTCATAACAGTGAAGATTCCCGTAAGACCCGCATCGATCTCCCACTGAAAGTCAATGACTTTCATTATTTTCTACAGTGTGTTCGTGCAGGTTGGTCCATGAAATCAAGAAATTCATGTCAGACCAGTTCTCGCTCTCATGACATGATGCAAAACACACAATTCCGCGTTTTCCCTTCAGCTCTCTACTGTGGCTCCATCCCATGTGACCAAGATGAACATCGAGTGGACACCAGTGTGTCGCAGCGTAAGAGCACACTTGTTTCCGCGTAGTCTTCAAATCGTTCCGCATGCCACTCTTGGCATTCAGTTGCCGCCTGGCCGGTTGGCAACCTGTAGCCTGCTCTTCGACGGAGGAAATAAGGCGGCCTTGCGGCGAGCAGGCAGGCCTTGAAGGGCGGTCTCGGAGGAGAGGACACCCCAGCGACCGCCTCGGCGTGACTCCTGCAGGGCAAGGCTGGAACAGCCATGTCAGCACACCGGAATGCAACATGCCAATTATTTATTTCTATTTAATTGCTAAAGAATTGCCACAATTTGGATTTAATTGCCTCGTATTCTTGGGCCAAAAACGGGTGTGAGCTCACTTGACGCGACGACAACACTCGCATAAATTAAATACGGGACGCAATCCGACGGAAATCCAGAAATGATTTATTGCTAATTAATTGCTACAATTTGAAATTAATTGCCACGTATTTTCGTGGCGAATATGACTTGTTTTGAGGCATCATATTCGTTTTCGCTACGATAATACGTAAAAATGGGTGTGAACTGATTTGACATAAGATCAGAACATACATAGCCAGTATTAATATTGTATTAAGAAAGAGAACATCGACGTGGAGGTTTCATATTCATTATAAAGAAATTAAACTTCGAAATAAAGGAGGTTTTTGTTTATTGAAGCGTTAAAATTTATGATAGGTTTTCTGTGAACACACTTGATCGCCCCTCTCGTAAGCTAGCACCAATACACATGTTTGGCTTGACGCAAAAATATGAGGCGATTAATTCCAAATTGTGGAAATTAATTAACAATAAAACATTTTGATGTTTTCCGTCAAGATATGACCGAAATTTAACTTGTGCTAGTGCTGACTTGACACGTCAAGCCAGCTCGCATACGTTTCCTCCACGAAAAGACATGACAATTAATTCAAATTTGTAATAATTAATTAGAAATCCAAGATTCGATGGTTTCCTGCAAACTACAACCTGAATTTAATTTGTGTGTGTTCTGTCTTGACGCAACAAGCCAGTTCACACCCCTTTTCACCACGAAAATACGTGTGCGTATCGTCACAAAAAGGCAATTAATTCTTACTTATGGTAATTTATTAGCAATAAATTTTGTGAGATCTTCGTCGAGCTAGGACCCGAATTTAACTTATCTGTGCCCTGGCTTGACGTCTCAAGCGAGTTCACGACCATTTTCTCTTCGAAAATATTTGGCGATTAATTCCAAATTGTGACAATTACTGAGCAATAAATTAACTAGTGTGTTCTGGCGTCGCGTCATGCAAGCTCTCACCCGTTTTTTCATGAAAATATGTGACAATTAATTCCAAATTATGGAAAATAATACAGGCACACACAAAAAAAGCTTTCAGACCCAAAGACATACTTCTCTGTGTATGTCATCACGCTGAATGCGAATCTCAATCGGAATTGCGCCATCGCCCTCCAGTTTTTTAATTAGCGAAAAAACATGAAATTGTATTTTCTTGTTTTGGGGAGTTGTGTCATGCTTCTCTCTGTATGTTAACGCGTTGAATCGAAATCTGAAGTCAGAATTGCGCCACCACCTTGAGTTTTTTTTAATTGCAAAAATTCATGAAATTGTATTTTTGTTTTTTTGTTGTTGTTTTTTGTTTTCGGTTGTTGTTGTCATACCCAAATACTTGACACCAATTTTTCTATGTATGTCGACGCCCTGAATTTGACTGTTAAAGCAGAATTTCACAATCACTATCCAGTGGTTTTTTATCTCAAAATGTGAAATTGTAAACTTCACGCGCGGTGATTTTCGCGATTAAAAAAAAACTGAAGTGTGATGATACAATTCTGCCTTGAGATTCAGATTCAGCGCGTCGACATTATGTAAAAACTTGTTTCGAGTCTTAAGTGCAGACAACTTTTTTTATTTCGTGTGCGAGTGTAATTAGCAATAAATCCTTTGACATGTTTCATTTCGGCTGACGTAGCCGTCCCGGCTTGATGCCCTTCGCAGTCCTGCAGTGTCGAGCGAGGCCTGGTCCTCCCTACGTTCACACCAGCTAAGAAATACTCTGGGCTGATTGATTGATGTTTCGGAGCACATCAACTGCTACAGTCATTAGTCCCGTTAGTGTATTGAATGTTTTATCAGAGGGTCTGACGGGGCTCTTTCCCAGGTGGATGTCGAGATCCGACGCTAATCGGCAGAATGTAAACTGTTAAGATGCACACACTGGTAACTCAAGCAAGAAATTATGCAGGTAGAGTTAATTAAAATCCTTGCGACAGCCGGTAAGTACCGGATATTCCACAGAAATTCAAAATCCTTGAGTGTACGTTTAATTAAAAAATGAATTATTGTTTATGTTTGTTCGGTTGTATATTTAAAATTAACTCAAGGCAAACTTCATATATTGTTTTCAATTTTTATTATTGCGAGGAAGAAAGTTCTGTTTCACACTGTGTACTTCTTCTCACAGGCCCCATAATTATGTGCTTTATCTCATTTGATTATTAGGCCATTTGATGGTAACTTAAATATAAGGGTGAGGTGGTTTTTTACCTACGATAGAATTATTCAAAATCTCTTCTTTGAGGGTAATTTTCGTAGAAAATAGAAAAAGGAAAATGAAAGAGAGTAATTGAATGGGTGCAAACCAGAACGGTGTAAGTGACATTTTGTAAATTCTGAGAAACCTCTTTATTTAAGTCAATATTACTCTAAAGTAGTGGTCCTTGTTTCATTATTAAAACCACGAAATTTCAATTTTTCATTAAAACCACGAAATTACATTGCCACTGAAATATAGCCCAAAATAAACACATTTTTTTCAGAATTAATAAAATGTCACGTAATCCGTTCTGGTTTTCACCCATTCAATTAAAAAATGTTTTCCATTAAGATAGATTTAAAATGACAATTAGATTAGCTATTATATTAATTTCTATTTTATCTCTTGTATTTTACAATATATTGAGGTAACTTTGTTTTTTCCAATGGACCTATTTTAGTCTATCTTGACGAGCGTGAAATGGCGAACCCAATGATCTACATATTGTCATATGTTAGATAAGCGTTTTTGAGTAGTTTTTTGGGGGAGAGACTCGTGTCAAACTCAAATTTTGAATGTGACAGTCCGCCACCCAAGATCGCGTAGCGCTCCCGCTGACGTGTAGGCCAGCTCCGGATCTCGCTACCAAAAGCAGGGAAAGACGAACGTCACCTTGCGTGGTAATAACGTTCCCCGCACTCTAATGACCTTAGCAGTTGACGCGTCCTGATTCACCATCCAACCAATATACCGGGCAACACAGGGCAATGCAGCTAGAGTCTATGTTTAAAACAGGGTCTAGTTATTACAGCATTTATAACTCAAGAACGATTGGACCAATTTTAATTATCTTTGATTTGTTGGACTCATCTTTTCCCTGAATAGCAGAGTAACTCTTAAAATATGGGAAAAATTCACGAAACAAATGATAAAAGAACAAAACGAAATATTCATGACAAATGCCTCCCGCAACAAACTGCCAGATGTTTTACTATATCATTAAATAACACATAAAGAAAGCGTTATAGGGTATTGAAAACTAAAATTTTGAAACGATAGCCTCGAAGAAATGTTTCTCAAACAGTAATGTACAGGCTGAACCTTACATTTTTGCTAGTACGGAGCTTCTCGTTATTACCCCACCTACTCAGAGACGAGCTGAATCTGCAACTCAATGCGCATGAGGTAGACAGAGAGGCAGACACAGAGAGAGAACGAGAGAGAGAGACGAAGAGAGGGAGAGACGGAGAGAGAGGGAGGGACGAAGAGAGAGGGAGCGACGAAGAGAGAGGGAGTGACGAAGAGAGAGGGAGCGACGAAGAGAGAGGGAGCGACGAAGAGAGAGGGAGGGACGAAGAGAGAGGGAGGGACGAGGAGAGAGGGTGTGACGAAGAGAGCGGGAGAGACGAAGAGAGCGGGAGGGACGAAGATAGCGGGAGAGAGGAAGAGAGCGGGAGAGACGGCGAGAGAAAGGAAGATGAAGGGTAGAACAGCGCCTACGGGTTCCGCTAGCAGTTCCACAAGAGGCTCGGCGTGCGCAGCGATCGCACCCCAGGACCATCTTCGGCGAGCGGCGTTCCGCGTGGCCGCCGGGGGCGCGAGGCGGAGGCGCGAGGCGGTCGGGACGAGTCGAGTCGGGGCGGAAGCGGCGCGGCGCCCCCGTGCTTCCGGCTCCGTCGCGGCCCCGATGCGCACCAGCGCCCAGGGGCCCCCGGCCGGGGCGCGTCTGCTGGCAGCGGCGGCCGAATCTCAGTAACAGGCCCACTCTCATTCTCAACTTGTGGCGTTGAACCGAAATGGATTTTCACTCGCCAGTACTTTCACGCAAAATGACGCGAAAAGTACTCAAATTTTCGAAAAAGTGTACTTGGCTTATTTCAGAATCTATCTTTAGCATATTTCATTAATGAAAAAAGATATATTCATAATTGAAGTTGTAGTAAAACGCCGAAAAATCGTTAGCTTTTGTAATTTTCGGAAAAATGGTGTTGGCGGTGCACGCTAACCAAGGAGCCATCTAGAGCTTTATTGTAAATCTTACTAGTATGAAATACTAGTTTAATAAGTATAACTATAGCTTGCTAACATAGTGAATAAATAGACAGGCATTATAAGGTGCAGAGAGTGTATTTTGTAAAAAAGATTGTCTTTTGCTTTTGGGATGAAAAACTTTCGATAAATTTGCAAGTTGTACCTACACAATTTGGTATATTGTGTTATATACTATTGTTTCGATAGATTTGGCAAGAGATTAATTTTGAACTTGTATTATTTCTTGCACAATGAAGTTTTCAATCTATTTATTAGAGTTACAAAGTAAAAAATTCTTAAACATTTTTGTTAAGAATTAAATGTTTCTCTGAAAAAAAAAATAATGTGTCAAACCACTTTCCGTAGACAAGTTAAGCTTGCAGAACTTTCGCGTGCATTTTTGTCAATATTTTCATAATCTTTTTCTGTTTGACAGCTTTTGCGTAGGCATTAGAACTTGTGTTTGTAATTCCATTGATTATTTTAATTAACACTGCCTCTCGTTGATTTACCTACCTACGTAACAATGAAATTTTAAAACACAATGAATGAATGGGGTTTTAGCTCGAAGACATACAATTCAATGGGAAAAGGTCCAAGAAGAGCAAAACAAGGCCAAGAAGGCAAATAGCTCGGAAGCCTTGCGTTTACTCCGCGTCTCACGAACTGAAAGTCCATCGTGCTAGTCCAGCGCTCCTCTAGCCCCCCCTCCCCCCGTTCCGATTGCCAGCCCGAGATACGTTGTAGAGCAAGGCCGATCACGAGCACAACTGTTTATGTTTTTTCCTCATGTCAGGGTCGCCATGGACTCCTCCTTGCAAACGAAGAAAGTCCACAGGTGTGGTCACGTTTCATTTGTGTACAGACGTTTTAAAGCAAGTGCTGTTACTGCGGTTCCACGTTCCGAAAAATCAACTTGCATAACTTACTTATCCCAAGAATTTTGCATTACTGCATAAATGTTAATATTTAATTTGTACAATTATCTGAAAACTTCCATACACACAGTTATGCCGTGTGCCTCCAAACCAAAAGTGGAGTTAAACAAAAAATTTCCAAAACGTTTAATGAATAAGTCAAGAATAATTGAATTTTTGAGTTTTCTCCTAGCTAATTACATTCTGTATGGACGCATGGATAAATATTTACTGTATAAAAATTCTTTTCATCTTAAAATTATGAAAGATATTTCTAGTATTAATTGTATTCAAAGAAAATTGGCAAATCGTCAAGAAACCGGTGACATCTCTAAAGAATATTTAATCTTATATTACAATCAATATGTCTGTAAAAATCGTAGATTAGAAACTTAAAGTAGGCCACTTAGTAGGTACTTTCCCTTTTACTTCCACTTATTCCTATTTTTTGGCTCTATCTTAGTAATAAGACGACAACCTGAAATCATTCTAGCAGTAAAAAGGATTACCTCAAGACGATTGTTTTTCTAAGAAAATAAAAGAAATTTAACATTTGCTCTCGTAAGTTACTGTTACTTTAAAAATGTAGTGGTAAACGTGTCTAGGCGATAAATTACCCTGCAATCTTTCGAATCTCAGATAACGTCTGTTTTAATCCTTTATGTTCTACTTTCTCAAGGTCACCCATCCATTGACGATACTTCCAACTGCGTTCTCGCGCCAATAACAATTGCGAAACAAGCAACTGCTATTTTTTCTGTACTAGTATTGATTCCATCATAGATATATGAATCACATAGTAAGTTTCTGGCCAAGGTTCATTAATGGGGCACCATCGTGTGCAGTATACAGTCTTGCCTTTTATTGTTGTATTGCTGAGTTTGTAGTCTCATCTCACTCAGTTTTGTAGAGAGAGGTGCTTGCGTTGAATGCTGAGCGTGAAATATCATGATTTACCGACAATGATTACTGCTCAGATTGCAAAGAATGCTGTGAAGGACTGCGGTTTTATCGAGTTTGCCCACTCACCGTACAGACCAGATTGGGCACTATGTGACTGCTACCACTTATCAAACCTCATGACCTTCAGAAAACAAAATTTTCAGATGACTGTGAGGAAAAGAAGCACTTTTTAACTATTTTGCGAAACAAGTTCGTAGTATTTTTCAAAAACATAGAAGTGTTGCTATGCAGATGTGAAAAGTGGGTTGGAGAAAAGGATGATTAAGTTTAAGAGTTCCAAGTTATTTTCATTTTATCACAAATAATAGTTCCAGAAACTTATGGAACCCACCTCGTAGCTTTATTGTTAAGAGACTGTTTATCTTCCGTGATTTGTGGTGCTATTTGCTTAAGATTTAATATTTTTCACGTAATGTTTAGTGCACGAAAATGGGCTTTCCATTGTTAAGATAGGAAGTTAAAAGATCGGAATTAAAAAGCTAATTATTTTCTATATCTTCTTTTCCCTTTTCTTCTTTTATGGGATGCTACACCCTCGTTACATTGGATTCGATTCTATAACCGTAGCGCAAAGCTGTTGCCTCCGCGATCCTTCGCGACATATTCACCTGCATGAGTCTTCTGCACACATAAAATTTGCAGTCCAGTTACAATGTGCCATAGTCCTACATCAAATGTTAATCCTGCTCTTCGCACAAACTTGAACGATAATTTCAAACCTAGGACTTTAACATTCCCTGTACATCTGGTGATATCTGAATAAAAATATCATGCAACATTTAAATTATTAAAAGATGCCAAATTGTGAAATTTTTTCTCAGCTCATATTTTAATGTTGCGAGAGTTTGTCAAAAACATCACTGATTATATTTACTCCCAATTAAGATAAGAAAAAGTCATCAAATGTACAATCGTGAAAAAATATTTTAAGGCTTTTGTTATGCCAGTCAACAAAAGATTGAATTAAAGCAGATAGCTGCGATAGCTGATATAATAAAATATTTAAAACAGCATCTTGCAGAAGAACAAGGTTTTTCCGCTTCTGAAGCTTATACAACCTTGTTTCATGGTAAACTTCTGCTTGTTGAAAAATCAACCATGGTATCAAGAGTTCCTAAACTATGCAAGGCGTTTTATTGTTTTTTATTCTTATTGTTACGGTATATGCCGCTGAGTAATCGTTTTTTTTAATTAAGACTTATAAAAATCTACCTATTCAGTGGTGTGGCCCAGAAGAGTAATCTAGTCTTCTCGGAATCGAATGTGAGCGAGCTGGAACCGTTGACATTAATGAAGTTTTAGCATCCTTCGCATCCCGGACAGCAAGACGTGTCATAAATTCTCGGCTCTCCGGGAGACGCCGCGTCGTTGGCTGGGACGCCTGCGACGTCAGACGTCAGTCGGCCACCCAGCCAACGACGCGGCGTCTCCCGAGACCCGAGAATTTATGGATTCGAGCCGCGGAAGCTTACGTGTACAGCAAGACGTGTCATCCAGCTTCACTAGTGGTCAATTCAAGTACTGTTTTTACGATTAAAACTAGAATCCGTTAGCAATACTGATTTCTTATGTAATAGTCATAGACTGATGAATATGAATTTGTTCTTTTTTTTATTATTTTAAGTACTTGTGTTTGCTATACACTATTGTAAAGGGAGCCTGAATAAAAATGTTTGCGGGCGGTCGCGCACTTATTTCGCCACGGCACTGGTGCGCGGCATTTCTGAAGCCGCATAGATCTGCCCTCTCCTTCGGGCATAATCGCGCGCAGGAGAGAGAGAGTCGGCGAGTGGACGTTAGTCGTGACTGCCGGCGGCGAAGCTCGGGACCGCGGCTCGATGCCAGGGAGCGCGCAGTTGTCTGGGCGAGGCCGCACATCCATTTCTTTTCATTGCGCCTTCGCCCGATGCACCGTCCACGCGGCAGGTCATGCATTAGACGGTGTGGCGCGCGCTTGCATCAACAGCCGTTTCTTCCTTTGGCAAGATTATTAATGTTTCGTTGCGTTCTTGCTCGCCAGTTATCCGTCTTGCTGCTGTACGTTAAAAAGTATTCCCTTAATTTTCAGCAGTATCAACTATATATAAATTATACTATATAAAAATACTATGTGAAAATACTATTAAAAAAATAAATGCAAACTAATAGTAATGCGTATGCATAATTTTTCCTACCTTAGTGAGATTTTTTAATTTCTTTTAGAAAAAACAACGTATCGCTTACCGAGTTAACAGTAACTTAATTTGTACGAGAATTACTTTTCAAACTAAAGACAGAAATGAAAATTGTGGATGTAAAATAGAATTTAAAATTAAAGTTAAATTGTATAAAATAAATCGTTTACCACTCACCTACTTTGCGATTAAGGGTGAACCTACACGTTAAGACTTTTCCTTCAGCCAGATATCTCCCGCAATGGGGCACCACTTGGCTTCAACAGGTTTTGAATTACTGACTGGCCCTAAACATGTAGTCTAGTGCATGAAATGTGAACGTTTTTGTTTGTTTGTGTGAAAGGGAAGAGGACTGAATACGAATGACGAAGAAAAGATGTGGGGTCGGTGGCCCCTTTTATAGAGCATTGCTCCCACATTCGCATGGTATTGATCAGAGAAATCACGGATAATTTCCGATCGGGTAGCTGGCCGCTGGAATTCTCCTCCAGGCAACGAGCGAGTTGGACCTAGCTATCTGGCCAGTGTCAAAAATCCTGCCACCATCGGGACTCGAAACGTAGGACCTCCCGGTCAGAAGTACTGCAATGACATCAGTTGATGGCCTGAGTTACCTCAGAAGACACTACTTCAAAAATTGTTTATTCATTAACTAATAAGGCCAAATCTTAAAACTTATATGTAAAGCTAATTAAATCCTGAAACAACGGAATAATTTCATTCAGTTTCTTAAATAATTAGTCAAGTAAATAGTTTTGGATTTCCAGGCATTTTTGAACCTCAATGAGCCAAAATAGTACACGATGGCCTTCACAGCCTCATCCGCTCCGAGATGCATTCAATCATCGCTTCGTGGAAACTGTTGAAGCTCCACTAGCTCCTTAATGAAATCTCTTCTCCAAAGACAGATCTACAAACAAGGTCAAGTGCACTTTTTTTGGAAATAGTAGTTTTCGCGAAATTTTCTGTGAAATATTTTTAAACTATTATTGTCTCAAAAATGGCTCCAATTTTTTCTGTAAGTTTTCTGATTTTGTTTAGCAAAGGACGGCAAAAAATTGATGAGTATGATTTGATGAAAAGTTAAAACGATCGTAATTAAATGGCGCGTGTTTAATTTCTGTGAACTCTCTGAATTTTGCATAAGTAAAAAATTCTGGAAAATACCATTAGTTTTCTAAGCGGCGGCAAAGTGAGCGACTACTTGCTGCGAATACGTGGTATAGAGGTAGGCACATGGCGAGTTCACTCCGTGGACCTGAGTTCGAATCACGTTGCGGAGAAAGAGAAATTCCTGGTTGGAAACATCTGTGACAGCTTCATGTAGTATACATGAAGACATGTATATCCATTAAAAATAATGCGGGAACTTATTTGCTGTTGATGAACTACTAGTTTTTGTTACAATTGATTTTTGGATTGATTTACGTTAGTACGGCATCACATTAACGATGTGTACATGGATACGAAGATAGCAAATTGTCACCGTCCTGTCACCTTTTTAGGATGCAATTTCGATCGGAAATCTAAGATGCGACCATGTTGCTGCGTAACAAATCACAGTCGGAGCGACAATTACTTGAAAAAAATTAATTAATAACAAAAATACATACAACAACCGGAAAGGAAACTTCAGCAATGACTTCTAAAGAAGAATAAATCGCTTACAAAGCACATCCTTGAGAATAGAAGATCAAAGATACCCGAGCTGTAAAGGTTACCATAAGAGTTGAAAGGTAGAAAACGTTAAAAGTACATCGAAGGACTTCGATTTGACGCTGAATGCTTCGCGCTGAACTTTTACGTAAGGTCTCGTTCTTCGTTTTTGTATGCCTCCTGACCTACGTAAACATCTAGAGTTGAGAGCCAGAGAAAGTTGGCAGCTCGAGCTTGGCTGGCATTGACCCTGTTCCAATCAAAGAAAGCAGAAGGGTACCTTGACCTTACCTCTGCCTTGTATCCCTGTGAATTTTCTTTCCAAAGTAATGGGGTCAGAACAGCACATACTTTCTCACAATATTACAATTTTTCGGCATGTAATATAATAATGTCACAATTTCTACCTTTCTTATACTTCAAATATCACTTGATCTCGTAAATACACGAATCGTGAAGAGTAATTTACGTAACAAGGGCGCGAAACAGGTGCTTCACGCACGAGTCGAGTTTGTCGTCCGAGCGTACAGATGACGACAAAGAGACGAGTGTTGCATATTCTACTTTCTTCCCACGCTGGAAGCCAAACCCAATGTGTCTTGTAAAAAAATATAAATTAAATATCAAATAACTAGAAAAATACCTTACTTGTACAGAAGTAAATGGATTACAGTCAGTGTTGTAACACTACTCTTTGTAAACAATATACAAAACGCCACCGAGACGAAAAACAAATGCCAATCGTTATAGATGTTTCGCTCATGCTTCACGAAGTTTCCCAGACTGTGAAGTAATTAACTGTTTTGCACTCGGAAAACAAGCAAAAAAATCCGCGTTTTGCGTTTTGAAAAGTTTCATCAATTAAAAAGTTTAAATGAAAATATAATTTTCTCGTATTTAGTGTATTCAGATATTCATTGTATTCACAAATATATGAGATTCGAATTGTAGTCTAAAAGCAACATCGTGTATTTTCTCGCACATACTAACGGTTACATAATATTATAATACCTCAATTTCTCTCCGTATTGACACATCTCAGTCAACACGTGTAAAACTCATTACAAATTGTAGAAAAATAAGTTCGAAACATTCTTTTGAAGCTAATTGGTAAAGACAAATTTGAAAATTAAATGCGTATTTCAGCTTAAAAAATAGAAGTTCATAATACAATCGAGCGACGGCGGTGGCGTCTATCCTTATTGGCCGTTGCCAGTGTAGCTTAGTTAAAGCAACTACAAAGGCACGTATTTTCTCGTATTATTTCCAACTTTTGTAATATTCGAGGATTCAGAGTGTTTGCTCGTAAATGAGACTAGCATATTTTTCTACCGACTTTTAATGCATACGGGAAGAAATTTTAAAGAAAAGTGTACAACCGTTTTTTGAGAAAAAATTTTTTAGAAAAATCAAAAATTGTCTGTATTTCAAGCTAAGTTACGCGAACTGCTTCTGTTTCCGAGAAAATGTATTTGACCTTATTTCAAGACAATTTATTAAAGAATGTATTTCATTAAGGAAAAATATCTCTCTTTAATATTATTGTTGTAAGAAGACGCCAAACATTTTGAACTTTTGCAATGTTCAATAAATTTGGGATTTCAACGAAAATGAGACATGAAGCGCCCTTAACGTTATTCGAGAACAATGTTCAAACGAGCACACCACAGTATATTAAACAATGTTAATTCGAGGACAAACAATTTTGTGCCATTTTTGAGAAAATTTTGCAAATGCTGCGCCTACATATTAAGTACTTCCCGAAATCTAAATATCTATTTCAAATAGATGACTTAGAGTTCATTTAAACAGATTCAAGAATGTCAGTTTGGGAGAAACGTTTAGGCATTAGCGTTGACTACAGACACACATAAATTTTGAAGTCAGTTATTGGGTATCAAGGACCCACAAAATATGGATTCTGACTAGACAACTTGTTAGAAGAAGTGAATTACTATATATAAGAACAAAATTGGTAAACTTTTTCGATACCAAGGCCGGCAATAAAAGTTTTTTCTGGTGAAAATTCACCGTGTTCCGGCACACAATTACAATAGCTTATCTTCTTAGAAAGTAAGGGCCAGAAAGTAAAAATTGATATTCAATATTGTACTTGTATAAAGACACCGAAAAAATTGTGAACTGTTGCAATTTTCGTACATGCAGCTACATTAACGAAAATGAGACGTATGCAATTCTTTAAAGTCTATTTTATGGTATCCGAGGACGTTTAATACAAAACGTTGGGATCATGTTTGAGAAAATTTTGAAAATATTGAGGCTACAGGTAAACTACTACCAAAGGTCTACATATTCGTTCGCAGAGCAAGTTGCAGATTAAATAGTGCGTCCAGATCGATCAAGCAGTATCAGTTTTGGAGAAAATTGAACGGTTTATATGCTAGCATTGACTACTGACAGACGTTTTATGACAAATGATTTTTCGGCATCACAAACCCTCAGAATATGCTGAGTGTTGTTGGAGGACGTAATTTAATACATATAAGAATATTTGTCCACATTTTCGGTACCAGGGTCCAACAATCTCTTTACTTCTTACGTAGTACGGCAAGAAAGTAAAATTGACTTTGAAAACAACATAGCGTGAGAAACAACTGGATTAATCTCTTATGATTTCGAAATGCGCAGACGAAGGGGAAATGCTGAAACTTGTACGGAGGTAACTCATTGCTGTTGAAGGACCTATTAAAAGTCCGTGTGTTAGAGTATTTAGTAATGGTATTCAAAGCTAAACATCTACAATATAAATTATTATTTGCTTCCCAATTGTAAACCAGTTCGACCTTCAATCAATGGAACTCTGTAAGGGAGTGAAATTACTGGAAAACGTAAAGTTAACGTAAAGTTAACGTAACGTTAGTTAATATTTCGACAGATTGTAAAATACAGCAGCATTGAGCTTGTCCCAGCTAGGGCGGTCCCCACTGCTGGGAGATACCTGGTTGGGGAAACCCGCTAGTCGACGTAAGACTCGGCGCCGGATCTCGTCATCCACGAGAATCACCGCCACCCCCCCGATGGAAAACATGAACTAAACTTATGGAACTAATGACCTAATCTGTTGAAACGCCCGAAATCACTAACAATTAATCAAACCGAATCCATCTCAAGTATTCGCTCTCTTTCCTGTTAATCAGTAACGGTTCACTTGAGTGTTCCGCGGACACTGCGGGCCGTCTAGTATTACCTTAATAAATGGGAAGCAATTACTGTAAGTACCGTAAGTACTATCCAATCTGAAGATTCGAAAATGAAAAGGCTAAGAGGCAGCGTTTCAGGGTTATATTCTAGTTATCACCCAGATCGAAGCGAGTCAGAGAAGGATCAAGGACGGGAGCGCTCCTCTAATTAGACGTGGGAAATGGCGAAGTGAAAGAGGATTTTCACAGTCTGCTGCGTATTGTATTGCGTGCCTTCTGTCAGACAATGAGGGAGTAGCCTTGATTACGAGTATAGAGAGATTGTTTACAGTTCCAACTCTGTGTTTCTTTATGAGGGACATGTAAATTGTGCTATTTAAACATTTAAATGAGCAAAATATTACTGTATTCAATAAATTAATTTATTTCAGAAGGAGATTCGTCAGTGGACCGAGATCATGCTGCCATGCTGCCATGTTGCCTGGCAAAGGCAACACCCTTTCACCTTGAAAACAAGGATTCCAGTTACGAGCATATGCTTTCTTAAATCCAACTATAATATAACCTACCCTTCTTCACGAAGTTACTTCAGACTTGAGTTAGGATTCTGATCTATTCAAGTATCAATGTTATTATGTTCCACTAGAAAGATGAATTAAATTGTTGCAGGATTTTCTACTACTTCCCATGAAAACGCTTGTTTAGCACGACTGTTTTCTGAATGTCAGTGTTCTGTAGAATATTTCATGATTGGCATTGATTTTTATAGCAAGTTTCAATCTTACTGGCAATCTTATATTGAAATCCGTTACTTTTGTTATTGTTTTAAGCATGATATTCTTGTAAAAGGAGAGATATGTCTTTAAAGTAATGTTTTCACGAGGTGAATTTGAATTATTTTATTTACCATTAAGATTTATTTTTTCTATCTTATTATTTTGTTATGGATTCGTGTCACCCAACCTGAGCTACGAAGGATTTGAATCATTCCATATTAAGAGCAGAACACGCCCTACTGACAAATCCTGGGTGGAGTCGTATTAGTGACAAAAGATCAGTGTTGGAGAGAAAATCAATGACTCTGCAACTAAAGAAGCTTTGATGTATTGGAACACGTCAACTTCTTCAGCACCGACTGTGACATTGGTCGTAAATGGATGTTTTGCAACGCCATGTTGTGTTGAATTGTTGCCCTACTTTCTTACGAATCGAGTGACTTGTTGATCAGGCGTAGCAATTCTTTGACCGTGAAGTATACAAATAATTCATTCATTCAAGAATCATACATTAGGAAAGAAAAATAATTTTAAGAAAGAATGCGAACTTTCTTATGTACCTGTAACATAAATTCTTTCTTATTGGCGATTGCATCCTTAAGTTAGGGCAAGTCGAGATAGAAAGAAACTTATATTTTTTGGATATTGAAACGTACTTCATAACCATCTGATGACAATTTATTTATTTCATTAAGCTGCACCAATTGAGCATGCCATTAAATCTCACCTGTATGACTTCTATAAATATTTACACCGACCTGAACTATTTTCTATAAATATTTCTGTCAGTATTTTTATTTAAATCTGCTATCGAAATGAATCTTAACTATTTCCATTTATATTTTCATAATTGATTTGCCCTCCTCTGCTCATGGATTTACTTTATAATGAAAAATTTATTAAGAGATTTATTAAGATCGATTCTTCTACCGTTCGTGGATATCAACATACAACATGCTAATTTTACCTTGGCATATACGGATGTACTTGTCTGTACAGACGAGCGATTTCTGGAAGTTTTCTTAATTATTTTTTTAATTGATGGCAGTTGACTACAAATTATCAGCCTTATTCCTAGAAATAAATCAAACATTTATTAACAATTTAGACATTACAATGCTTAATGAGCTCATCTTATAGTTCGTCAGTGATGCATTTAGAATCGGCGAGTTTATTGGTCCTGCCGAGGGCGAAGTAGAAGGTCGCCTGCTCTGATCAGTGGACACTTCACCTCCGGGCGAATTCCGGAGCAGCGTCTAAAAACGCTCCCGTGCGCCGAGCGCGATCCTTCCTTCCCTGCCCGTCCCTCCCCCCGTCCTTTGCGCAGCGCAATGAGTTGATTTATTCATCGTTGTCCTTCGGGCGCGTCAGCTGCGCAAGTCGTTTGTGCCGTAACTATGGTGCATTTGGTATCGCGAGAGGTAGCGGCGATCTTCCCCCGCTGGATGGCGAGAGCCGAGGCCTACACGTCGAGTCTCCAACAAAGTATCTCATACTAGCGGGGTAATAGTCAACCGCCCCAGCCGGGACAAGCTCTAAGCTCCCGACCGGTCTCCTGGTAATGTGGTAGTGTAGTGCATCTAGGTGTACGTGCGTGTAAGGGTGAGAATAGGACAAGGAACAGGAAGGAAAGATCGCGTGCGGTCCGTGGCCCTTTGTTAGCGTACTGCTCCGGCATTCACTTTCTGTTGATCGGAGAAAACTGGTGATCAGAACTGCCGGCTTCTAGAGTCCTCTTCCAGGCAGCGACTGAAGTCGGTGTAGCTACTTAGTGTCAAAAGTCCTGCTACAGATGGCCCCTCCTCAACCATCCATCTCTGATCTAGCAAAATCTCGGCGTCGGAGATATGCCGAGCGAGAATTGTAAGCGCTATTGGATCATGAAAGAACAAGAAGACGAAGAAGAAACGTCTTGTGCCCCTGCCAGGAATGGAACCCATTCCCTTGTGATTGGAATGCGTGGGTGCTCAGCATGACATCAGTTAACGTGTGGAAATATTAGTGACCATTGAATTTTTTCTAAATTGAAAGTCACGAAATACATATAACAATATTCATTGTAGAAATCCTTAACACTTACAGTCAATAGTGAACATACTGTCTCTATAACCTTTATATGACTTTGCTTGCATTCAAGTCACAACTAATCTTTTACTTGTTATTAGGAAATTGCCCTCTTCGTCGAATTGTGTGTGCTTCATTTGGTTTTCCCCGAGGAGAGGCTATAAAATGTACTAACAAGTGAAGGTGGAGTTCAATGCTTCTTTGTTCGCTTCTTCCACAAAAAGCATGAAATTATGACTGACGCAATGTTTGTTGTCGGCATCTAAAGAAATTACCGACAGTCCTTACAGCTTTGAAAGTATCTTTCAGAAGAGCCAGCTTCTGAGTAAAGCTACAATGAGATGTAATATAGTACTTCTAACTTGATACGTGTTACTCATCAGATTTATTTGCTTTATAATAACCTCACTCTCGTTTTCTGGTTTACTTCATTAGAATTATTGCTGTACAAAAAGCAATATTCCCCCCTTGTTCATCTTCCATGTACAAATGATTTATTAATTTTTTTATGAATTACACGAAATGCAATAGCGTATAACCATTCATAAATCTCAAGATAACTATCGAGAGTTATCTTCTAAAGCATTTACATAGTGAAACGGTTTATTTTCAAGAAGTCAGAATTCTAAAAATTCATGTCTTCCCAAAATTGATTAATTCAAAAAAATTAACGAAAATTGAAGCGCTGATGACTTAGCTAGATTTGTCATTCAAACGAATCTCAATGTGTAATGAACACAAAATTTTATTATATTATAAGTCTTTCTGAATGTATTGTATTAAAGAATTTCCTGAAAAGAACTGAGAGAAATTGCAGTCATAGAGTACGTGTGAACTATATTACTTTCTCCAATACCTAAGTGTGTACCTGCTACACAGTTACACATGTGGTACAGGGAATGTTGAGCAATGCTGTGGAAAATTGACCAAAAAAAGTATTGTTTTTCAAATCGTCTGTCCCCCGTCCGTCCGTCTACTCCGTCCATCATCGAAATTTTCTATGAAAGTAAACTGAAAAAGGCGCATTTTCAGAAACGCTCCAACAACATTTTCTAAATAACTGCTCTAAAGTTTTCGAGATAAATTTCCATATAGGACTTGGTTTTACTTTTTTATAAAATCCTTGAAATGATATTTCAATTCTGCTATTAGGGGATTGAAATATTTTGCAAATGAAAAAGAACATTTATTTTAGGTACTGATCTTTTAGGTACTACTACTAGGGAAGATGAGGCCAAACCGAATACTTAGCCGAGACTAATGATTCTTCTTTCGCTTCTTTTTTCCAAAAAGCTAACATTGTGGGTTTCTGATATCTAGTGAGAATGCGCGTCATAGTGATTTCACTCTTTCATTTTCGTAATGCCATTACTCAACACATACTCAGATTTTTTTAAATGTTCATGACGTTATTTAAAGATCTATAACTAAATGAATTTATTTTTAAAAAACACCCAAACCACAAGAACAAATATGATTGAAAATCGTTTTGGAAAGTTGGGACATACCTCATAATTACGCGAAGCAAGAATACACGCCGAAATTTAGATATGTGTGAGATGTAGCTATACAAATGTTAGAAAAGTTTTACATGTTCAGTGCAAAATACAAAGCATAGTTTACATGAAACCCCTGGGAAAAGTGAAAAAATTCATAATTTTTGTCCGACTTCCTATGCCGGAAAGTAAAAATTACTAGCTTTCAGGAAATATCAACATTGCAGGGAGATATTAGAGATATTTATCAACTGTGTATGATATACTATGAGTAACCAAAAAAGAAGTTGTATTCTGAATACAGATGGAAATTTTGCAAAGAATTGTTAGTATTCTTCAAGCGAATGTTCATAGTTTTGACAACTCTGCGTTGGTAACAAAACTGAGTTGCTCTTTTGTATAATTTGCTGCGAATACTGTTTCAGTCAAATATATTCCTTTCTGTTTCATTTGTCAAAGTAACAAATGATTGCTGCTCCTGACTATTGAAATGAATGCAGATTTGCATCACAGGCGCTTTGTTTTTTAATTGAACGTTTTCAAGGGGCTGAGGTGTTAGTAGCGCATAAAATGTAATACCTCAATATTACGAAGCAATTTCCAATAACGCGAGAGAGTATGTGCTGCTTTAATACTACTTTCTTTAATGAAAATCAATTTCAGTCTTCCAATTTACCCCAGCTCTCCCCCATTCTGGGCGCCCGTGTATACGTCTATGAAGGTCACAACACTTCGTTATTTTGTTTCATCCGTGGCAAAAAATGAGAGTAATTTGCTAACAGTGTTCTTCATGGCAGCAGTAATGCCAACTTTGAAGATAATCTCTACAAATATTCTAGAAATAAACTAACTTAAATCAACAATTTTTCGAATATATTTAAAATTTATTAAAGAGGTGAGCGCACAAAAAAATTTGTGTGCTCTCCGGTCAAAACGTATTTTTTTTCTCTGTACTGCCAAATGAATTTAACGAAACATTAAATAGAGGGACTATTGCAATCACTTAATAAGAGAATTATACATTGGGAGGAGTAAAAAATATTAAGGGTCCATTTTTAATCTCCAAAAGTTCAATTCTATTATTCGATGACGTAAACTCTCCCAAGAATCTTCCATAAGCGAGTCAGCCATTAATAATGATCTCCTAGTAAATCTAATCAATTTTTCTTCTCGTCTACATCGCAGATTAACGAATAAAGAATTGTGCTGTGATGAAATGTTGGATTCCAGCGAAGTTTTTCATTAGATCATTCTGCGGTTGTGTTTCAAGAATGCACCCATGCGTTGAGACGGTCTGTTCATTAGAGACGCTTGGCAGGGAAAAATAACTATTAGAGCCTTGATTCTGCTTTACTCACCGGCTAAACCAGTATTTCGCTCATGAATGACGAATCTGACTAGAGTGGAATTACAGCCAACCTCATTTACGTTGCCAACAGCTGTCCCGTAAGATTTTGTAACGCAAAATCAGGGAGCGCTTATATGATTTTTTAAATTGCTATAATGTGTTTAAAGATTAACCTACATATAAAAATGAGTGCATTTATTAAATTTGTGCTCAACACATAAAATTATTTTTTATTTATTTTACATCTTATAACGCAAATAATAACATAAATATTGCTTGACTCTTGTGAAGATGGCCACAAAATGAATCAGTGGCAATGAAACGTGAACGTTTATCTTACTGTATTTGTAAATAATCGTTAGCATTGGACAAGAGAGGTTTTGTAGGGGGCGTGCTTTACAAGGAGAGTTCAGACCTTCTTTTCTACCCGCCCATCCCTAGATATGTTTGTAATATCCTTTTTAATTGTTACTATCTTGACATTTAAAATCTCGGGTACAAAGTCGCTCAGGCTGCTTGTACTAGTCATTTCCCCTTTGTTTTGTGACGGCAGTTCCGTTTCCGGTTTTACCCCACCACCCTCCCACTGGCATCCACAGGGTCCAAAGGGGGCTCCCACTATCTCCCCCTCCCCTTGGCATTCTCGTGCCCTCAGTAAGAAGTTTATCCTTAGGCCCACCTTGAACCTGTACCAATACGCTCACGAAAGCGGTAACCTGTGTCCCTATCTTGATGCTTGTACCAGCTGAGGTGGCTCAGGGCATTGATTGATGTCATTGCGTTGCCTTCGATCAGGAGGGTATAGGGTTCGAGTTCCGACGGTGGCTGGATTTTCGACTCTGGGTTCAAAGCTGCGTTCATTTCAACCGCTGTCTGTAGGAGAATTCTAGCGGCCAGCTGCTCTGATCGGTAGTTTTCTCCGATCAACACCAAGTGAATGCCGGAGCAGTACCTTACCAACCGGGCCACGTCCGGAGCGCGATCCCTCCCTCCCCACGGGGGGGGGCGAACATGATCGCTGGTGGAGAGTTGTCGACGACCACCATGACCTTGAGGTTAACGGCGGCATTCACGCCGTTAGCTTCAAAGTGGAGGCAGTGAGTAGGCTCAGTGTTGCCGAGTTTGTCCGGCAACCCACCAGTTAGGCTCCTGGCGCGTCGAGCTTCGGTCGGGATTGGGCGAAAGCCGTTCGTCGGAATACTCTGGATCCCACAAAAGCCTAGACGGGGACATGAACCCCCTGTCAGGTTGCCTAGGTTTCGGCAGTAGTCACGTCTATAGCTTCAAGGTGGAGGCAGTGAGGAGAAGAGAGGGGGACCACGAGCCACCCGCACTGTGGTTCGGTTGGCCCCCTTTTGGGCTCTTGTCATCGTGGCAGTGGCCCAATTCTCTGGGCGCAAAGGACGTACTTGTCCCGGATCATGTGAGTGGCGCATTGTTGTGGATTCGGTTCTAGTCTGGATTGCTAGGACCTTTGAGCTTGCAGGGCGGCCGGAGCCAGGCATTTATTGTATGGGGAGGTTACCGAGAGGGTAAACTGCGTTTTCTGCTAGGAATGAGATTGTCCCGGATGGGGCGGTGTCCCCACTAGTGGGAGATATCTCGTTGGGGAAACCACGCAAGCCGTTGCTTAGGGGGGCGCAAGATCTCGCCACTCAGTGGGGGCAGATCACTGCGATCTCCCGCGATACAAACATTCATCACACTCACTGGAGTAATGACCTAGCACTTACGCGCCCGAATCCTTAATTAATCAATGAGTGCTTGTACCATTGTTGTGAGTGAAGTGAGCCAACTCCTAAATTACAAATACCCATTGCTGAGAGATCTCACGCACGGAGATCGGTCGGGGCAAGAGTTTACATTAGTATTAGATTGTAGATGAGGGAAGGTATGAAAAACATTTATTAGACGCTTACAAACTCAGGCTCCGCGGCCGGAGTCGACAGATTCTTTGCTGATGACCGGGAGACCGGGCGTCCTAGGCGCAGTTGCCTTGTGTCTTGGCAACTTTGCCTAGGATGCCAAGAATCTGTCACCGCCTTTCACACAGTGTTGGTGACCGCGCCCTTGGAAGCGCATGCCTTAACACTCTCTGCTGAGAGTCTTGAGGCCTGGGCTTCTAAGGCTCTCGTGATTTGTAACCCTTCGGCAAAATAATAATTTAATATAATAAAATTTGAAGTTTTTAAATAAAATTGATCGTCTAGATGCATACATTAATAATAATGTACTCTTCAACAATGAGTATACTTCACCCAGTGACATTCATCCCGACGACATTCATTGCCAAAGCAACAGTGTTTACTTTTATTTTCTAGTTGCTACACAGAAAATGTAGTAGAGTATAACATTTGCAGATCGGACTAATAACACAACGGTTCACTTATCTTTCATGTGATATTTATATTGGGAAAATTATGTTTTATCAAAAAGCACGTAGATGAATTCATCTCTTCTCAATATTTAGGTCCTCCAATAGTTTAATAGAAAAAAGTTTTTAGAATATTATAGAACAAAACCATTTTCCCTTTGAAAGAAATTAGAAGTATTTTTGAAAAAATGATGCAGCGTTTTTAATAATAGGCAATTTTGAGCTTGCTCACAAAAAAAAATTGAAATTTCGAGAAACTTAACTAAAAAAACATTTGAAGCATCCTAGCTTTAAAAATGCATTATTTCTTTTAAAAATCATCTATGTAAATATTAACGGCATCCGAGGTATTTCAAAAAATAAAAATTTGTATTTTCTGAAAAACAAAATGTTTTATCAAAATTACGCCTACAGTATGTCATGTGATTTAATAGGTTGTGCTCTACTAATTACAAGATTTGAAGGAAAAAAACTCGTCAGAATCTTGGAGAAAATTCTGTTCAGAAATATTTTTCCCCAAAATTGCACCTTTTTCTCCCAAAATTCTGTGAAAATAATTATTTTGAACAATGTACTCAACATAAATAAATCAGAAACGTTTTGAATAAAAATTTTGTAAGGAGTCCATCCAAAATTGAAACACCCGTTTGAAAAAATGAAAAAAAGGAGGCGCGACATCAGCCATGTAGTTAGGGGCTTATCATTCCTGCTTTGTTTTTCAAATAGAGCAGAGTGTGGTACTAAAAATGAGACTTACTTCCTTGACAATCCTCATGAAATGTTTGTAACAGTGCGCACGCTCATATATTGTTTATTGGTGTATTTTATTAATTTAAAACATTTTATTTGTAAATGTAAATGTACTAATGCTAAAGTTCCTCAAAATGTGAAAAATATTCGAGAATAAATATTTTTCTTTCTAGTTGATAAGAGACCTTGTGTCAATAAGTTCTCGTAGGGGGTAAATCGCAAGCTGGGGTTTCATTCCAAAGATTCCCGGAGCAGATTTTTAAATATTTTCTCGGGTACATTAGTCATTAACAGCCTGCGATAATGACCGTAAGTCGCATTTTCATTATAATCTGTGTATTTTCGAAAGGTGCACATTCTAATCTTCCGCGTTTCCTTACCTGAAGGGAGCTTTTAAAGATATGACCGAATAAGTAGGAAACAAAGTGAAATATTAAAATAGGAGGTAACCGTTACGAATCTTACAAGAAAGTATGTGTGGTGTTGTAGCACCACTGGTTCTTATTCTAAACCTGGTCCGAATAAGAAAATGAATCCGAAAACATAATGATGATGAGGAAGAGGTCGATTCCGGGTACGTCAAATACTTAGGTCATTAGTTCCGAAAGTCTAGTTCATGTTTTGCTCGGGAGGTGGCGGTGGTCTTTCCCCGCTATGGCGATATCCAGCGCCGACCTAAGGTAGTCTAGTGAGGTTTCCCTAACCAGGTATCCCCCACCACCGAGGCACCGTCACAGCCGGGTCAAGCTCTAAGCTTCCGACCGGTCTCCCAGCATGTGTGGTAATGTATTGCATGTTAACATAAGTGTAAGTGTGTAAGGAGTGAGGATAGGAAAATGAAGAGGAAGGAAAGATCACGAGAGGTCCGTGGCCCGTTTGTTAGGGTACTGCTCCGGCATTCCCCTAGTGTTGATAGCAGAAACAACGGAAAACTACCGATCAGAATCACCGATTCAGTCAGCGACTGAATTCGACCTAGCTGACAAGTTAGAGTCGAAAATCCTGCCGTCATCGCAACTCGACCCTATGACCTTCCCGTCAAAGCGGCTGCAATCGGTGCCCTGAGCCATCTCTCCCGGTCCGAAACCTGGATCGCGGCCTGGATGTCACTTCCCTAGGGCCGAGCTGCGATGCGCCCGGGCCGCGCGGGCCGCTCGCCGAGGGTGAGGCGTCACGTGGTGGGGCCGCGCCGCGGCGCACGTGCGATGCGCGAGCGGATAAGCCGCGTCCGCGCGGGCGCGGGGGCGGAGGGGGGCGGAGGCGAGCGTGACGTCCGCCGCGCGGGCGCCGCTTGCCAATTTGCGCGCGCGGCGGCGGGCGGCGGTTCGCGCGGAACTCCTGAGCCGGCCGGGAAACGCCGAAGCGGTGCGCGCCGGCGGACAATGCTCGCGCGCCCGCCGACACTCGCTTCCTCCGAATCGCGGCGATTCGCCGAACGCCCCTCCAACAGGCTCTGGACTGTTAGGTGGCAAGCGGAACACACACGTGGGCGTCGTTGCAGCCTGAACTGAATTATTGATCTGCTTTTTTTACGTTCTCGCTACAGAGTAGAGAGAAACTTACGTCATTGTGTGCGACAAAACAAATCGTCGGCACAAAAAACTGGTAACAAATAAGTGCATAAATCCAGTTGCTAAATTTAGGGGGATAAATCCTCTTACACGTAATGTAACTAGAATTAATGTTCTGAGGATCCTTGATACCGAAAAATTAAATGACGGCAAAATGTCTGTCTGTCTATTCATCTGACCGTCCGTCTGTGAGCAACGCTAGCGGCTACACTGTTCAGCCGATATTCTCCGAAATTGATATTTTCCAATAGGTCTGCCTGATGTCACGGACCCTTGAATTTGAAACCAATATTTGAATTTTGGAGATACTTTACATGAAGCCACCGGGAAATTTTTTTAAAATCGATCCATCGCTCTTGATTAAGTTTTCTTGTTGGATAATGTGAAGGACGTTTAAAGGATTGGTACAGGTCTCATGTTTGTTGAAAACACTGATTTTTCGAAAATATCAAAAGTTCAAAATATTTTTGGTGTCTTGCTACAAGTAAAACATTAAAGATAGAGATTTTCCTTTGAAAATAGCATGAACAATTTTTCGAAAATTTGACTACTTTTTGCGTAATTTTGCATGAAAATATGGGCGAGAAAGTTCCTGCTGTTTTAGTACCATTAGTTTTAAATTCTTATTTGACGAAAAAGGCGGCATGTGGTGATCTCATAATTAAATAGTGAGAACAACAGGTAAGGTTGCCATATATCCTGAAAAAGTGAGACATATCCTGAATATTGGTATGTGCCTCCTTGTCCCGCCAGATTTTTGTATGTTTCTTCTAAATGTTCTGAATTTTTATACTCTGTTATAATTCCACACAGTCCTCCAAAAATGCGTTTGGGGACTTGTGAACTACATCACAAAACTATGCGCTACATTAGAGAACTCAAGCGGCAAATTTATTTGTCAGAAAAATATTATATTTGTCGTTTCGCGATGCAATCTGAGTGCTGAAAAATAGAAAAAGAAATGTACCGTGTGATTTTAATAGAAGTACATCTGTATTTCTCACAATGTGTTAGTGAGAAACTGGAATGCCAAAGAGAAAAGAGCTCAGTCAATAACAGTGTTTTAATATATACCAAAGTGATGCTTTATTTAATATTTTATTTAAATACCATGAAATATTTATCAAATTTTGTCATGTAAAAACAAGGAAATGACTTGGATAACCTGGCAAATTTAGGGAAATTAGTCCTAGAAAGAGAGTGGTCATCCTGTTATTCTTGAAAATATGCTATGTAACATATCTTGATTTACTTTTCAGTGGGTTCATTGACATGCTATTTCTTTGTAACTTGATTTTATTGCTATACTATTCAGAAGCATAAAAATAAACAATTTGCTCTGAAACATATTTCGGGCGCCCTGAATTCCATTGCTATCCTTTTGTTAACCCTAACAGCAGATGTATACATGGATGGGATAGTACCAGGATGGATTAGTATCTTGTACAGCGGTGTACGGACCACCCGGAATCCTTCCCTACGTTGCCTCCATTCCTTACCTTAGGACGAGCCAAGTTTGGTGGTCCCTTATCCGATGGGGGGGCCCATTCTCTACCACCGAATGGACACCAACGCAGTATGTTCTGAGTCGGTCGGAAAGAGTGAAAGAGAAAAATGGAGCACTAGAATGGCACAGTCTGCCTCGAACTAGTTAGTTACCCTATCTCTTTCGTTTGGACCACATTTTCACTTTAACCTCACCCTCTTTCTCGCTGTTATCTATGGGCGACTAAAAGACATTTCTTTCACACTTTCAATTTCTCGTGGCCCTAATAGTAGAATTGAAATATGACTACTCGTATTACAAAAAAATGAAACAAGATCCTTTATTCAAATTTTAATGTAAATTTTTTTGGAATCGTTTCTGACTAAATGTGGTTTGAGCATTTCGTAAAATGCGCAATTCTGAGCTAATTTTCACAGAAAACGTTTGAGTTTTCGAGAACCCTATGAAAATTATTTAAAGCGCTTTTAATAATACGTTATTTAAAGACCTAAATATAGAGAAGAAATTTGAATAAAAAAATCTATTTTTACTAACATATATGTAGTCAGATGTTGAAAAATTCCAATTTATGTATTTTTTGAAAATTTAGTACTAACCGTGAAAATCGAATATATGGATACTCTATTATTTTTTTTGATCCGCAATATACATTAATTTTAAGGGATTTGTAAAGAGAAAATATGGAGCCATTTTTTAGAAAATTTTGAAAGTGTTCTCAGGGATCCATGTGAAGTATCACCAAATATAAATGTTATTTCCCAAAATATCAGAGTTTTGGGCCAGTCCCGGTTGACCGAGGAATTTTCGTTTTGGCAAAACTGCCAAGAACAGTTTAAGAGCTAGTGTTGTTCACACACTACAGACGAACGGAAGTTTTCAAATTAGTGATGCTTTAACAACACATACTTTCCCGTATTTTTCCTGACTTTTGCTATTTTAGAATATTTAGGAAGTTCAACCCAAATAAGAACTGCGCTGTTTGTAATTGTCATTTTCTCTGTCTGTTATTATTAAAATTAAAGAAAAAATTCAGATCCCCACTTTTGATACTTTTTATAAATTGCACCTACTTCAAGAAGAAAATAAGTGATAACTACTTTTTTCCAAAATAAAATTGTACATGATCTTTGCAGCGATATATTTTTAGGACAGAAAAGAAAAATCAATATTGACGTTTTGCGATGTTAATTTTTTTCAATTTTGAAAAATACAGAATCTTTGCCGAAAATGGAACCAATACCAATTTATAACGGCCTGTGCTGCATAAAAGGAAAATTTGTTTAAAAAATGTGTCATTTAGAGAAATTACCTATATCGCTCGTAAAATAAAGCAAATACAATTCATATTTTCGGAAAAATGTATTTGACTTTGATATTGTAATTGTAGAAAGACACATAATTTTCTTAAATTTTGTAATTTCCGAAAATTCAAAAATTTTTAACAGAAATGAGACCTTTCATTTGTTAATTTCCTTACGCCATCCGAGGACTAAGTTTAATAAAATAATTTGAGAATAGTTTAAAGATGTTGAAATTTTCTCTTGAAATCGATTTTCCGCTGCATTATAGAACTTTCTCTACACTACACTACACTGTGTGCATTAGACAGTGTATAGGTAAGTGTACGAGAGGTTTAAAAATAATAGGAAACCCATTGGTGGGTGGCCAGTATTTGTAAAAGCGGAACGCAGAAGGGAGTTTCTTGAAACGTGAAACGTGAAACTCAGCGAGAAGGTCGAAGGCGAGAATTACGAAGAAGGGAGGAGGAGAAGGAGGAGGAAGAGCATGTGGCAAAGCACACGTGGAGTAAATGGCTGGCGATGATGAGAAGAAGAATGCTGATGAGTGGGCGAAGGAGGCTGAAGATGACGATCTGGACAAAAGGAGAGACGGGGAAGAGGATTGGATGAGCGAGAGGGAAGGGGGACGAGGTTGTGTGAAATAGAAGAGAGAGGAGCTTGTGGATGATAATGAGAAAAATAAAAAGGATAAGGAGGGGAGGGAGGGCGAGGAGGTACGTGAGCCGGATGTTGTGGAAGAGGAAGGACGAGGAGGAGGAGGATGTTGATGAACAGGAGGAGGATGTAGATAAAGATGAGAATACAAGTGAGGTCATTTTCGGTACAAAGAGAGAGTTACAGAACAAGTTCGCATGCCTTTGAAATGATCTCTCAAGAACCTTATGGCGCACCTAACAAGGAGATAGAATTTTAAGTGGTTATAGAGGGCATTCGGTTCCAATCTATATTTTTTAAAGTAATCTACTACGACAGACTGCTTTACAGTCTCGTTCTTATAGGAGTCCATTGTTTCGTAGGGCACGCTCACGGAACTGTAACAGCGCTTTCCGGTAGTTCGCATTTAGCCGGTAGTATCCTCGTATGATGAATCGTCGTCCAGCCAAAGTATCTCCGCATTAGATTCTCCTCCAGCGTTGACGGCGGGAGGTCAGGATGCGGTTCAGCGACGATTCCGTGAGACGCATCATCGACAAGCGCTGGCACAACGCCCGACCCCCCTACCCTCGCTTGCATGCTATCGCAGCCGCTGCCTCCGCCTGCACTACCGCCACTGCCGCCGTCGCCGCTACCGCTGCCGTCACCGTTGCTGCAGTGCTAAAATGGTTTTCCCAAGGCGAGACGTGCTCGCCAGCTGGAAGGTCAAGGGTTCACGCCACGCTTCGGCTTCCGGAGTATTGTTCCTTAGGAGATTTCTCTCCAGAAGCAATTTCCAACTATTAGAGTGACACAATTAGTGCAGACAGAAATGAAATTCTACTCTTTCCAGCAATTGAAAATTCAAAGCGTATTTTCGTCAAAGTGGAACTCAACAGACACTGTTCAACAAACTCTACATTCAAGCAGAATGATATTAATTTTTAATGTACTGGTGAATACGATACGTCATACAATGATTATCTAGTTATTATTCCACTTCCCATAGTATTTTCACTTTTACTTTCTCATCTTACTTCGTAAAAAGAAAAGGTTTGTAATTCTGTGTCTCAAAACGAGGTTCATACTTAAATTTATTAATCACAAAAATTGTTTCATATAATGTAAATTAAGTTTAATGTAAGCGTAGTTCTATTAAAACTAACAATCCATTTCGGAATATGTCATAAGAAATATCATTTTATACGATTTATTCCGTTCGAAACGAGATACTTTGTACACTAAATGCAGGTATCTTACATTATACACTGGAGTATCGTACTAAGATGACGTTTGGGCTACAACAAAAAATTGTTACCATCGTAGTTCCCAATATTTATGATACATTTTAGAACACTTTTTGGTGATAAATAAAGAATGCGCAATTCTGAAACAAACTTCACTCGTACGTAGGTTTACCACTGATGAGGGACCACAATTAGTTTTTAAACAAAAGTTTATATTAGCTCATAAATGTTAAAGATATTTTAATATAAAATGAACATATTGCAACTATTACAGTTTTTCGTATTGATTTGTTGACCTGGTTAGACAAGATCGCTGACTGACGCATTCCACCCGTCTCGGCTAAAAGAGACGCGGGTTTGAGCGCGGACCGGGAAGTTTCCTTTAGAATTATGACATGTAGCACCTTAATAACATTTCCCTGTTTTCTCCTTGCTTAAATGTACGTGCATGTGATAGACAAAATAAAGTGGCTGCGTGTCTGGGGGAGTAAGCCTCAAAATGCGTTTATTGGCTGCTCGTAAGCGACACTTGATCGCCACCGAAGCTCCCTACTTGTAATAAAGTGCAAGCGCGCTTCCGAGCTTGTCTGGAGACAGTTCTCGGCCCCAATAAGCTCATAAGTCAGTGCGGGGTTATGCAGGAGATATTCGGGCATGGTACGCCGAAACTTCGAAAATAGGCTCTTAAGATAATTTTAAGAATGTTATGTCTAATAAACTTTTTGGATATTCCGAATGGCTGAGCCGCAATTAACACTCAAAAGTTGGCTTGAAAAAATACCCAATTTACACAATTCCACTGCTTATTTATTTCTGGGTTAATTTTTCATTTTGAACAAATATGTTCATTTCTTTTGTAAATAATAAACGATTAACATGTTTCAGGAGTGTTTCTATGCTTCTGTAGTGCAAATTGTTTCCTAGAAAACGTTGTTTCAAACCTACTTTTGAGTGTTGATTGCGGCTCAGCCATTTAGAATATCAAAGTAGTTTACTAGACAAAACATGCTTAAAATTGTCTTAAGAACGTATTTTCGAATTTTCGTCTTTTTCTTCCCGGACATCATGTAGAGTGAAGGCTGGGAGAGGGGTGTCTTTAAGGTGTAAGAAGGCATGTAATAATATGAAATGGGAAGCGTAAACCGTCGAATTGCCTGATTAATATATTTTAATATTCTCTGCGATAACATGTTCAATATATGAGAGGGTCATAGTTGGTCATGCTATTAATCTGACTAAATAATAATAATACATCCTCGGTCTCTCCTGGGGTCTGAGTTTACCAGAAAGCGAGGTTCGTCAGGACACAACCATCAACAAGAGGTCATTGTCGAAGATACGAAACCGCGACACTCAGGATGGATACTTTCAGTGGATTCGCACTCCTACCCTCGCACTTCATGGCCGCAAACACTTTTTTCTTCGATAATTAAAATTTGCTAAGGGTGGTAATCCATAGAGGTAATCAATTGAAGTATGTGCAGAGTCTCTGTCCGGGAGGTCCTTGAGTTTGAGCCCAGACGGTGTCAGGCTTTTCGGCACCAGCTACATATGTGGGTCGAATTCAGCCACTGTCCGCAGGATAATTCTAGCGGCTGCTCTAATCGGTAGCATTTCGTGGTTTCTCCAATCTACACCAGACGAATGTCGGAGCGGGACCCTCACAAACAGGCCAGGATCGTTCGTGATCTTCTCTTCATCTATCTTTCTTTCATCATCTTCTTTGCCCCATTCTCACCATTTACTTACATGCAATACACTTCCACACATGCCGGGAGACCAGTCAGAACTTACAGCTTGTCTCGCCTGGGACGGTACCCCACTGGTGTGAGATACCTGGTTGAGGAAAACATCGCACGCCAACGCATACGTCGGCTAAGGATTTCGCCATCCAGCTGGTGCAGATCGCCGTTACCGCCTGCAATACAACATGCACAACACTTACGGGAATAATGACCTTAGACGTTGACGCGCCTGAAATCACTAATCAATCAATCATACTGATAAACGTTGCGTTTATTTCCTGAGTCGTCAAGGGTGATGTCTCATAATGTTGCAGCTTTAGCCAACGCAACATGTGATAAGATCTTTCCGGTTATTACCCGTTTGAGATACGTCTGATCTCACAAGTTTCTAAGCGCTTTCCTACACAATAACCCATCTTTTTCACTGCTCACTCGCCTTCAGAACTATAAGCGCTTAGAAAGATGCCAAGGTTACATTACAAAATGAAATAAATCTTTCTCGACATTAAGATGACCACATCCTGCAGGTGGCGACTGTTCGATGTAGGTAGCATGAAAAATTGTGAGAATAATGCAAAAAAAATAGTAACAACAATGATACCACATGTTTAATCATTAAATGTTTGCAATATCTTGCTTATATTCCTTTTCCATTGACTATGTATTACGAATCAGTAGTTTTCCTGCTTTGCCAACATCTTAAAAGTAATATTAGTGTGTTGTTTTAACATTTCTACCACTGGTATCGACCGGATCAAGTGCTTCCCAAAAGATAATTAACTTTATTTTAGTCATGTTAGAATCTTATTTTGAGTCTACATAACGCTCCTCCGCAGATCCGTTCGTTGTTTGGTTCGTTCACCCGTCCGTCATCCACCGCTCGTCCATCCTCGTCCTCCGCCCGTCCACCCTCTCCGTCCTCCCGCCCGTCACCCTCCAGTCCTCCCGCCCGTCCACCCGCCCGTCCACCGCCGTTTTATACCCGCCTCCACCACTCGTCATACCGCGTCATACCGCCCGTCATACCCGCCCGTCATACCCGCCGTCATACCGCCCGTCCACCCGCCCGTCTACCGCGTCATCCGCCGTCCCCAGCCGTCATACCGCGTCATACCGCCTGTCATGCCCGCCGTCACCACCCGCCCGTCTACCCGCCCGTCACCGCCCCGTCATAACCGCCGTGATACCCGCCCGTCCACGCCCGTCACCCGACCGTCCACCCGACTGTCCACCCGACTGTCCACCCGACGTCCACCGACCGTCCACATCGTTCGCACTCGCCCGTCACTCGCCCGTCCACTCGCCCGTCACTTCGCCGCACATCGCCCGTCCACTCGCCCGTCCACTCGCCCGTCCACTCGCCCGTCCACTCGTCAGTCCGTCCGTCCGTTCGTCCGTCCGTCCGTTCGTCCGGTCCGGTCCGTTTCGTCCGTCCGTCCGTTCGTCCGTCGTCGTTCGTCGTCCGTCGTGTGTCCGTCCGTCTGTTGTTTTCGTCGTTCCGTCCGTCAGTTCGTTCGTTACTTTCGAGGTAACCGGACTGTTTCATCTACCTCTGACGAGCAGATAAATAGTGACATTATGCGTCTCTTCTCCCATAAGAGACCTTAAAATCTCTATTTCAATCTTCTTTCCTTCTTGAGCGTGTTCTTCATCATGCCCTCCTTGGTCTTGAGCTTCTCTGTCTTCTTCATCACATCCTCTATCCAGTGCCGGCGCTAAGCACGAACAGACCGGGGATCCGCAAGTCAAGGGCTCCGGTCATGGAACCGATGGAGAAAAAATAGTAAAAAATTGGAAAAGAAATTAGAACTCGAGAAAAAAATTATTATTTTATGTATAAAATAAAATAACGCATGTAGTTTCTTGATACAACTTACATATTTTCCAGGTCCATATGCTCCTGGTCAGAAATCGTGTAGCTCCATCACTGGCTGCATCCGTTTGCGTTGCTTCTTCCAAGCCGTGACATCCTGCTCAGTCCTCTCTCGGCGGCTCGTCGCTGGGCGGTGGAGGACGCCTTCGCAATTATCTGCGCTGCCCGCCGCCGCCGCGGCGCTCAGTCCTTTTTGCGCGCGGTAATTAGGGGTCTGCACCGAGCGCCAATTAAGCGGAGGTGTCCCGACGGCCGAACCCTCGACCGCGCGTGGTGCCGCCGACACGCGGGGCTTCGTATCTGCTCTCCCGGGACACATGCAGCGGCACCGTCACCTGCCTTATTGTTAATTTCCTTCTCGGGGAGTCCAGGTTGGGGCCCGCCTTGTTTCCTGCTTTGTATATTTGATACAAAGTGGACTGTCCGTTGTGCTTCAAGTATGTTTGAATTTTATAGCATGAGATAGTTTTTTAACCACGAAGACGGCTTGGGTTTTCATTTAATTAAAATTATTTTATGACTGGAATCATTACTTTTATTATGATACAGTATATTATTACATTGTTTTATATTACTTTATATTATTATTATATGTTCAATTTGAGTTCGTGTAACTAGTGCACTTGCCATGTCGGGGTTATTTTCAATTTTATTATATAATTTGATGGGTGATCATCGTACATTAGTTAGTCTTATACCGTCCAATTTGGCTTTTCATGGTCAATGTTTCTTCCAATGAATTAATTAAATTAGCTGGCGTGACGATGTTAGGTAGGCACCGAAAAGTGCGGGTTCCACCGGAAAGATGCCGTGTTCGTGTGTCTTTCTGGATTGCACCCAGCTTACGCTTCACGGTGCTTCGGTTCTGCTTTGGATTCTCGGTTCTGGAGGATTTTCGACGTTATGTAAGCAATTTGGCCCCCACGTAGGCAATGCTAGATTGGAAAACACCGGAGCAAGTGCTATCATTGCTCTATCTAGTGGTTCCTTCAGATCAATGCACACATGACCAGAATTTCAACAGTACGCATACCACACCTTTAGCTTCCCCGCCGTATTCTCACTCTCTTTCAGTGCGCCAAACATCGGACGTGTAGCCGATACTACTTTCAACCGAAATACCTCCGATGGTTTCAACAAGAACGTAGTTTACTAAGTACTCATCATTTAGACAAGGTCTTCTAATATTGCATTTATGAATTCGCAACCTAGGGTGTGGAAACTGCTTAATTACAGAAACATATCACAGACGTGCTTCCATAGTTCAGACATCGAGAGTTCGTGGTATTGTCTCGACATACCTTTGCTTTTAGAGCTCACCAATAGAATGTTTAAAAAATATTCTACTAAACAGTAATTTGTGAGGAATTAACTCACTAACTCTTAGAAGAGATTTTAATACATTAGAGAGCTGACATGTTAATAAGACTCAGCTACTGCTTCTCGGCCGCCTCTCGATCAGTCTCTCGAGAATTCACGAATTTTAATGTGTGTCTTTCTTGTAATCGCACATGATGATTAGATATTTACATAAAACTGTTTTTTTTACGCCAATAAAATATATTTTTAATTCAGTATAGTTAAGTTAGTCAATTATTATTACTATTAGTCTATTATTATCACTACCCCTTTTGTACATTAATTTCGCACTATTGGTACTCCCTCCCTCCCCACAATATATTAGTGATTTTTCTTCTTTTATCAATGTAAGTACAATTTAACATCTCGTATTCACGCATTTGTAATTTACGTTTTAGTGAAATAAGGCATTTCTTTCTTTTTCTATCTCAAAGAAAAGGCTATCGACCTCGCAGTTTAGTTAAGACTTTATCGCGTGGGCCCTGCGGCTCATTTGCGGATCACTCAGGTTGACAAACCTGAAGTAGTTTGTGATTGCGCCTGTCAGGAATTCGCCCGCCAGTGCGATGCCCCGCGCGGCCACAGCCGGCGCGCCGCGGCTCGAGAGCCTGGCGTGGCGTGAGCGGCTTCGTGTTCGACTCGGAGTGCTCCCCGAAGACGCCGGAACAGCCTCGTAAAAGGCGCAGGGCGCCTTCCCACGCTCCGCGGAGGCACCAGCGAGGGCGAAAAGGCGATCGTTTGGCCACTTCTTCGTAAAATGCGTGGTTTATTGTTATGCACACGAGGAGATAAATAGTTATTTATCCACCAAGGGAGGATAAACATAAGAGTTCTAATGATAGGATGACGACAAAAATATTCAAGAGTGTTTGGTCTGAGGGCTTTCAAGTTGCCCAAGATTATTAGAATCAGTTAACGGTCGTAGTTGAGCATAGATGATTTATTTTTTTACTTAATTTTAATGATTCAGTTTGAATTATTTACGAATTAAGTAATGTTGACGTGACTGGGTTTGTCTTTTCATATTTCCCTCTCATGATTCCCTTTCGTAATTTTCTCTCATAATTCGTTCCATAAGAAAACATAGCGTCATTCAACTGTTTTCATATTTCTCTCGTAACCACGGTCCTCTCGATCCAGGTAAGTTATGCAGCGTACATAGAGCTTCATATAGAAGGCAAAGTACAAAATAAGAGTTATTTGAGTTTTCTTCAACGAACCTTCAGAAAGTCAGGTTTACTGCTCATTTTAACCTCATGTTTTCGAGCTGTGGTAATCCTGAGGTGGTGGTTTCTGGGGTGGTTTGCAAATGTCTTCTTCGCACAATTTCTTAAATTTTCGAAAAGTATACCTTGCTCTTTTACTGCACCAATTTGAATTATGAATGAAGGTAACATCGAGTATTTTGTCATAATTCGATGTCCAGAGATACTCACTCTCTTTAAAAGCAGCAATTTGAATTGGAGGACTGACTACAAATTTTATTATATAAAACTACTGACAAAATAATTGAATTATCCACTAAAAATGCTACTTAAAATTAAAGCAAGTTAATGAAAACATGCTCAGATAATGAAGCAACGTTTTCGATCAGAAGCAAGAGTGAAATCATCTCAGCATTTACTCAATAGATGATTGATAACTAGATAAAAGATTGAGATCTTACTATCCATATCGAACTCTGCGTTAGTGCATATGTTTTGATGGATGATTTAATTCTTCTACAACAGCCCGAGTGTAGATTCTGGGGCCATTTTTATATTCCGTATAATCACAGGCATACTCTTCATAGCTTTTACAAACAGTAAAAGTCCATCGACCCTGACAATGAACAATTTGAACCAATGAATTCCACCCAACGCATTGGCACTACTCCAGTTGTTTTGGATAAAACTAATTTAAATACGACTTCCACTTTATTCTATTCATACACCTGTGAGATTGAGCATTTATGAAGGCTTCCCACGCTGAATATTAAAAACAATCTCTATCAGAGCCGGCCCTTGTAGCCGAGGGCGCTAAGGCTGAAGAACTGTGGCTGCCTAGTGCCTGAAGAGTTCCGGATTCGAATTCGGGGCATGGATGTTTGTGTGTGTCTTTAAAGTTACTGTTACCCACAATGTTACTTACAATAGATGCTATCTGACGTTGGTAGTTTAAAAGCGACCTAAAATAAATAAAAGCACTCCTAGTATTATTTTTTTCAATTCTTTAGATTCGCTGTCAGTAGTTATTCGCAAGTGCTAAATAGTGGAGTGAAGTGACTACGCTTGAAACATTTGGTGCAAATTGTTTCGGAGAAATATTCGAAATAACGTGCCTTCATATATTTAATCTCCAAGAGCCTCATTGAACTGCTTAATGATTTTTTTATTTACTTGTTACACAATTTGCAAAGTACTTGGGAGGAAATTGAAAATTATTATTGTTATTTGTTTTCTTCATTCGTACATCGGCCATGCGTATTTACTGGTCTTCTAAAAAATTGGGGAACATTGATGCCAGTTCTTTTCAAGTTAATTTTCTATTACACTACTTTTGGACTTATTCGCTTCTGTACTGAACTATTATGTATAAAACATTTTAAAAACTTCTGTAATTGTCATGAAACCTAAGCAAAGGGGAAAATGTAACTGTACCAGTAAATAACATGATTTTCACCCAGCAAATATTATTTCAAAAAAGTCCCTATTTGAAAAGAGAAGCAAAACTAGTCATTACAAATTACAGTCTGCTACTTGCGCATTGGAAAATGCATTTATGAAAACCCCTCTAGTTAAGGTAACTTAGAAACTTGGAATAAATCTTAAAAATCAAAAAAGTTAGAAAGAAAAATATCACACTGTTGGATCTAAACTACTTCAAACATTTTTTCTAATACTACGTATCATCATGAGTAAAAATACAAATTAAACCACAGAAACTCGCACTGTAAACTAAATCGTTTCAATACAATTCAATTTTACGTTCAATACGACAAATTATTTTCAATATATTTTTCGGTTCGTTTCTATTCATATTTAATTTTTATTTTATCTCGTATGATCATAAAATACTATATCCACAATATCTTAAAAAGTCACGTTAATCATATTATGCCTTTTCTTTTTTCACATTTTCCATTTCTCTTTTCCTCCTCCACCTTTGTTTCTTTTTCTTTGCAAGAAACTTGCTAACTCACATCCAGCTCGAACAATTATAATCGCTTGAGCATCTACACGTTACCTTAGTATATTAAGATGAAAATATATTTTTTTTAATTTGTCCTATAATTTTTGCTTATTCATTCTCTTATAACTTTCCTCCTCACCATCCGTGAACCTTTTTTTCTCTTGCTTCTCCTGTCATACAATTCGGGTGTAGATCTAAGCCTAAAAATCTTGCGGTCTCATATTCTTCAAGGGCACGCCGCCTTATGAGGATCGACTCAACTCTAAAGCACTTCTCTATGGTCTTCGCCAGATAACCAGCAGTCTTCAATCAGTAAACCAAGAAATATCTGTTGGTTCGTCCGTCTGTCAGCCGATTTTCTCCAAAGATGATTGATATGAACACCCCCCAGGATTTGAGAATTTCAAGCTGATATTTTGATTTTCAAATGTACTTTGCATGAGGCCTCAAAAACGTTTTTAAACATATCTCAAAAAATTACTCCAAACTTTTTGAACAAATGTTCTCGGGTAGAGTAAAACACGCTTAAGCAGGTCGTTTGTTAAAATATCTAATTTTTGGAAGTTTTAACAAGTTCACTTTTTTATGTCATCTTCCTACAACTACGATATTGAAGATAAAATTTTTTCTTGAGAATGTTTTTTGCTTTAAAGACCGAGCATAAAATAAGAACAAGTTCAATTTTTCGTAAAGATGAGTATTTTTCTGTAATTTTGCGCAAAATATAGACAAATGTATTTTTTAAACATTTTTTTCTAAAATTGTTTCTTTAAATTTTCTCCTCATCAAAGAGCGATAAAAAATATGGCACTGGTTCCATTTATTCTCTCTCGGCTTTTTCAAAAATTGCGAAAAGCTAACTTTTCAATACTACTAGATTGAAGATAGATATTTCCGTTTCAATTTTTTTTATCAAAAATATGCTCTTTAAAAAATATCGACAACAATCTCTTTGAGAAAAAAAGAGTATATATTGCGAAATTTGTGTCAGAAATTTATGAAGTTTCTAAAAAATTATTTTACACCAGGCGAATGCTGGAGCAGTACTCTAACAAATGGGCGACGAACCGCGCGCGATCTCCCCGTCCTCTTCCTTGTCTTATTCTCACCCCTTACACACACTTACACTAACGCTCACTACACTTCCACACATGCCAAGAGCAAAGAGTTTGTCCCGGTTGGGGCGGTGGTGGGAGATACCTGGTTGAGGAAAAACCCCTAGCCGTCCGTAGGTCGGCGCCGGATCTTACCATACAGCGAGGGGAAAGATCACCGCCACCTACCGAGCAAAAACATGCACTACATTTACGGGACTAATGACCCTGCTCGGAATCATTAAACAATCAATCAATCCTTGAGTGCAACAAGAACGAAAAAAATATATAGTGCTAGTCTCATTTTAGGTGAACTCTCCATATTTTCGAAAAATGTTAGCTTTCTGCAATTTTTACAATACGCTAACATTTCAAAACTACAAAATTGAAGATAACGATTTTTGCCTTAAATAAAGTCCTTTAAAAAACAGCTCTTTAAAAAGGTCACGTACAATTTTTTGAAAAACGAGTAGAATTCTCCTAACTTGTGTCTGAAATTTATGCAATTTCTAAAACTATTCTCAAACATTTTTTAAAAATAGCTCCAATTTTTTACTTTACAATTTTTCTTTATTAAACAAGAAACGCTTAAAATAATGATATATGTCTCATTGTGATTAATATCTCTGAATTGTAGAAAAAAACGTTTTGGCTATATTTGGTTGAGGCAATCACACTTTTAAGGATTTTAACATTATCTCGGAGATCCTGCGAATTATGTAGTAGTAGTATTATATCGTGGATCAATAAGAAATTTTGCGAATAAGTATGTGCTGTTGCAGAGCCACTAGTTATATATCTCTCTAATATAACTGAAAGATATACAACTAGTGGCTATTTGTACATACGTACGTTATAATACATTATTGCATTAGTGAGTATTAGTAAGTTCTTCAAATGATTTCCCAAAACGTTTCTCGAAAACTTTAATGTTTTTCTGTGAAAATTAGCACAAAATGAAAAATGTCAGAATCACTTAAATGACATTTTCTCAAGATCAGTTCCACATTTTCAATGAAAATTTCCCTATATAACCTAATATTCTTCCATTATATTATTATTATTATTAAAAAGTTTAAGTTGACAAGTTAAGACAAGACGTCAAATTTTCATATTTCATAGGTTCAATTCTAACTATAACATAAGATATACTTGTATTACATCGACGAATACACTTGAAACAACTCTCAATGATTTAACAACCCAGAAAGGCGCCGTGTAGGCCGGCGCCAGGAATCATGGAGCGTTAAGAGAAACAGCCACCTCTCGACTTCAGAACATTAACTATCCTTACGGGAATAATACCCATATAGGTTGACGTTCCTACAAACAATCGATTAATCTACTGCTGAATTCGCGTTTTGGTCGAACATTCGGGGCTTCGGAGTACTGCTGGAGTCGTTTTTGATCTCGGCGTTGGAGTCATGTGACGGTGCCAAGGACATGAATGAAGGAAATGATGAATCACGTGACCTGCGGCTCCTTGACTAAGATACTGCGCTCTGAACCGAAGAAAATCACGAAAAGAGTTGATATTTGTAATTCTTCATTAGGGGCTGATTGTCCAACCCAGCTTCCAGCTTACTGCCAAAAACCTCACTTCCATATTGGGATTCTAGCCTAGGGCTGGACGAAACTTCGATCGCGGACTCATAACTACAAACATGGATGTACAAAAACACCTAACGCTAAGAGGGTAGAAGAAACACCCTGCCAAAAGAAGTTGAAATTCGTGCGGAAGCAATGCGACCACACATACGGCAATCGACTCTCCTCGCCGATTACACAAAGAAACGTAAAAAGATTAAAATGGAGTCGGTCCTCGTTACGGAAATTCCACGGCTGGCCCTCGCAGATTGCACTCGGCGGACGGAGCGGCTACTCGCGGGGCCGCGGCGAGGGTCACGCCCCCCTCCGCGCCGAGCAAAACCGGTCGGCGCCGCCCGGCGGCCACGCCGCGCACAGTGGCCCCAACAGAGGATCAAATACCCTAAGCACCATTCACAACCCAAGCATAAGTACGACGTAAAAGTTCGGACTACGTCCACAAGCAGACTCATTCGCAACGCGTTCGCATTAGCATAACTCGTAAGACGTTGACTTAAAAGCTTCAAGCTTCTGTGCTTTCGTTTAAGACGTAATAAATGAACCAATCACAGAACGTTACCTCAAAATGGAGTATCGAAATAGGATCGAAGGCCATAGACGAACTAACGCCATGTACCGTGAACCATGGACACAGTCGATACCTCGAAATCGATTCTCTCATCCAGCCAATAGGAAACTAGAATACTCACTGCAAATAGAAACACTTCTTTTGCTTACGTTTATGTTAGACATTGTGAATATTTCAGTATATCACTTATGTTGGTATTTACGTCTATGCGTTATGCTTATGTTTATGTTTGCATTGTGAATGGGCCTTTAAAGAAGTGGATCTCCAAATTATCTTTAAGATTCTATTCATCCATACCGTCCTGCCCCTCCATTATAATATTTAATCTTGGAAAAAAATCTTGGACAGTCGATTAAAAATGGATTGTGCTTCTCCTCCATTAATATTACCTCTACTATTCCTATTCTTTATGACAGCTAAAAAAATTATCATATTTACCAATGAAAAGAATTTCCATTACACAGGAGCAAATATTTCTATCATGTTTTGTCGAAAACGCTTTTGCCAACTTCATTGAAAATTCAACTCTAATAATTATTTTTTAAATCTTAATAAAGTATTTAATTATATTATAGTAGTACTGAGAGTAATTGGAATCATTAGCCTACTCTAGCATACCAGCATCTAACATCCTAGCATCCCTTCATTGAAGAAAATCCTCTTCTGGCCATCGCTTACTCCATTTTCTACTTCTTTCTTTCACGTGCTCCTAAATCTTCCTAGACTTCTGTGAGAAGCTGGTTCCCCACTTCAGTAATTTTGTCACCGCCAGTCAGTGTACGTGTCCATATATTGTGACTTAATTTCTATGATATCACTAATTCGTGACTTAATTTCTATGATATCACTAATATGAGTATTCAAAATTCCAAATATGTCCCACACTAAGCGTTCGTTACAATCAAATTCATTTCAAAAGAAATGGAATTTAACTACCCAATATCATTAAACGTATCACGAATCACTTGTAATGCCATGTATTCTTAATTTTTGTGCCTATCTATGCAATAAGTTATTTTAAATTTTTATATTGGCAAAATGTAATTAGTATGCCCCTTGTCACCCCATGCCGTTAGGTACTGCTTTTCGTTTTGAAGAAATGGAAGAGAAAGAATAAAACGATTGATTTTTTTCGTTTTCCTTCTGTTCTGAACCACTGTGTGGGCAACGGCTGGCGCTTTGATCACGACGTAAAGCGAGTTCTCGGGAGAGGCAAGCGATTGTAGATCATGAAGCCGGAGGGTTTTCCACCTTCAATCGTTGCACAGATGAAGCAGCTAATTCAGCGTACGGGTGTACCGGCTTGCAGGAGGTCCTTGTTTTTCTCTTCTTGCTTTAATGGTAGATTCCGTATCTTTGCAATCTGCCTGAGGTGTACTCGTACTTCGCATTACTCAGGATTGTACTGGGGTTCCCGAAACGTCGTTGAACTGCAGAGAACCTTCCGTTTGATAGAATATTGCCGGTTAAATAGAAATCAACTGTAAATCGTTTCTAAGGATTGCAGATATGAAATTTAGTAACTATGGGCGTTTCGATATTTCATGGAACAGGTCAAAACTCTATATATTTAAAACACTAAGATTTTTCATTTAAAAAGAAGAGAGAGATTTGGATTCAACCAAATTTCGTTATTTTATTTCTTTAAATGAAAGGTAATGGGCTCTAGATGTTGTTTAACAATTTCTCTTATTAACACAATTTGTAGTAAAAGCACTACATTTTAATAACATATTAAAATTATTGGAATAAACACTTATATGCCGTCATATCTTTATTGCATTCCATGAAGTATGTTGCCTAGACGTTTAATTTTGCGAGTTGAAATAAATCTATCGAGAACAGCTAATATTTTTACTTAATGGGTTTTACAATATCAAAGATTAGCAAGCGCTTCTAAATACTAAGATTAGTGAGTGTACATGAATGCTACATCCAGCAAGCACCTGAAATGCGTCTTTACAAAAAATGTCTCTTTTAATTCAATTACATTTTCACAAACACGTTTTATTCTGTGTCACAACGGATAATCACTAAATTATTTCAGAATTTCTAAATCTCTCAATTCATTAGTTCTGGAAAATAAATACTCAACGAGATGAAACAATATTTTTCAGTTAGTCGATTTTATTTATCTTTCTGTTCTATTGTACTTTTTGGTGTATCGTTCCTTCTTGTCCTCCTGTAACGTTTGAGATAGGAATGCCTGACGTAGAATTCCCCGATCCTCCACATTGGGGATTGAAGCGATGAGCCTTCTCCACATTCTTCAGATAAAAGCCACACTTGCAGAATACGCCAAAAGTACGTATTCTTCTCATTCCGAAAACAAAATCTTACGACAACAGGGGCAACGAAACTGGATAACAATTTTAGTGTGATGAAACGTTCAAGTGCCCAAAAATAAAGATCAGGAAGTGGCACACAAGTTAAAATCGCACAAAAGTAAAATAGTCGGACGAACATAAACCAAAAGGAATGGAAATAGAAACTAAATGTGGAAATATTTTTGTTTTTTACTGATACGTTATGGCGTATTATTGTCTTCGATACGGAGTTTGATATAAGCTGCATAACTGCATAATATTGAGAGGACCGTGGTTACGAGAGAAATGTGAAAACAGTTGAATGAAAATACAGAGTCAAGTTAACATCTAGGTAATTAGTAAATAAGTAAATAGGAATAAATAAAATTAGGTAAAAAATAAAAGTATATAATACGAGTGTTAAGTATGTTCTAATGACCTTAGAACGCCTTTAGTGCATAAATAACATTTATTTTTTTAGGAGGGAGAAAAACATCGCCGAGCTAAAGCTGGAGTCCTCGAATTAATTATTAATATATGAATGAAAGTGTAATAAATGGATACAAGCATGAAATGACATAATGAAATACTAGTCATTGGTTTTGAAATATTTAATACTGTTTTTATGTTTGTAGGTGTTTATGTTTCAAAAGACTTTGCAACTGCACTAGTGAAAGAATTGTTTTATAATTAATTGGCAGAAGTAATTCTAATTTTAGGAAATAGAAAATAATTAATATTATTAGGTGATTTTAATGCAAGAATGGGGGGGAAAAATTGATGAAGTAGTAGGCCAATACTGAGAATTGCTGCATGAAAATAGAACTCTTCTGATTGAAATATGTGAACAGTTCTCTCTAAACATACTAAATGGCTTTTAACTTCACCAAAATATCCTTATATCTGGACTCAAAGTATTCATTACAACCTCATTAAGTGGATATTTCAGGCGAAAGTAATGAACGTCTGTGAAAAAAGAGGAACTGATTGACGACCGGATTATTATGTAATGAAAACATCTTTGTTTTGGCCAAGAAAAAAAAACAATTGAGGACGGCAATTGAAAGCAGAAAATAAAATTTGGCCCAATTATCATCTGGACAGTTTTGACAATGCATCTTCCGTATTCTTCTGCAAGTTGAAACTGGCACAAAATATGTAGAGGAAAGCAGATGGGTCCTTTGAAGAAATATAATTTTTTTTAAAGAATACTACATCAAGATGCTATCTAACCATTAGGGGGGAGGGAACTAAAGGTAAAATTAGAAGGATACTGGCGGGAGGAACAAATCCAAGTTCTCCTTAATTAAATTAGTTCTGCTTCTGCAGCCCATACTTTATCGGATTATTTATAAATTTGCAAGTATATGAACTTCAGAAATATCAACGAAAATAAGACGTGTGTCATCCTTTTAAGCGTTCCTTCTTTTATCTGTGGAAAACACATTAAAGGAACAATTTGGAGCAGTTTTTGGGACTTTTGTTAAAAATAATTTGCATTCTCTTCAAGCACATGTTACGCAAAAACTACTCATTTTTTGAAAATATTGTGCATGACGTTTTAAAGAGCTGATTTTTAGAACAGATTTTAAGGCAAAAAACAATATCTTCAATTTCGTAGTTTTTAAATGAAAACTTTTTTACAATTTTCTCAAAAGGAAGACAGTACTAATATTTTTACTGTCATTTGACACATCCAAGGAGAAATTTAAAGAAAACATTTGGATCCGCTCTTGAAACAAAATTGTTTTACAATTGTTTTTATTTCTCACAAAAAGCGCGGAAACAACTCATTTTCGAAAGAAGTGTACTAAGCCTTATTTGATTATCTGTTTTTAAAGAACAAATTTCACTAAGGAAAAAAATCGCTATCTTTAATATTATAGTTGTAGGGAAACGTCGAAACAACTTGGACTTGTACAATTTTCAAAAATCAGGAAATTTAAACGAAAATGAGACCTGCACTATCCGCTGAGCTACTCTTACGCGCTATCCGAGGACAAAAGTGAATCTAAAAATTTGGAGCCATTGCTCAGAAAATCTTGAATATATTCTTGAGGCTTCGTAGAAAGTACCCCCCAAAATTGAAATATCCGTTTCAAACTCAGAGAAACGTGAGTACATGTAAATGGGATGGAGAATATCAATTTTTGGAGAAAATCGGCAGAACGATTTATGAATTGAATGAACGATACGAATTGGAGCCAGGAAAATTGGATCCAACAAATTTAATCTACGAATGAACGATATTTGAATCCATATGAAAAGAATAAGGAGAAATACATGATATATCATCAACGATATATGCAATTATAAGTCACGTTTAATACGTAGATATGAAGGAGCTATTTAAAAGAACGCTTCCGATAGTCCAACATATATCGTATTGATAGACCAACAAAATTAAAAGGCCTAATGCGATAAAAGAAAAATAGTTATTTTGGTACTATGGCCATGTTTGTCCCGACGTGATTATTCTCATATCTGATCGTATCACCTGTGAGACATATGGGATGATACTTCAACGCACTTATGAACAGATGATTATGTTTACTTTACCTTTTGTGATGCTTAACGTGGTTTATACATCCATGGGAAGGGTATTGTCACTCTTATTCATTCTAGAATTGGCGCTTTTAAACATGAAATGTTAACTTTCATGTTTCTTCGAAATCATATACAGTACATACTCGAAAACTAACTTATCGTGGTGACTCCAGCCGGTATTTGCACCTTAAAAAGTTTTATTTGCTCTCAGTAATTTCAAAATACAAATAATTTTTGACATACGAGTATTATTTACAATTAGAAGTTGTCTCACTCGCCGTTTTCAGGCATAAAAGGTTACAAGAAAAATAGTCGATTAAAATACTAGTTTTATATTTTGTTTCATTACAAAATTAGGTTCAATTACCGTCAATCGAATAAGTGGTAACGTTTCATGTAAAAGTCGGAAAAAGAGTGTAAACAAATTACAGCTTTTCATCAATGTACTCATAGTTGCATTGAAACTGTATATTATAAATATATATTATACCTATGTGTTTGACGGCGGATTTGCTCCTTCCTTTTGGTATTGCTTATTCTTTTCAAACATTCACCTTTATCTCTTTAGCCAATTTCCAATGCGCACAGAAATTGGAAAAAACAACTATGCAGCCTCCGGCATTGGGATGTGTGTATAGTTTTGTTAGACATCCAGGAACTCAGAGAAATGTAAAACAACAATGAAGCATTTTCTATTTTCATTGTAAAATACAAATACTTGATTTTGTTATTGCTCTTTTCTTCTGCGCTTACAGACTGAATACTCGTACTCCATGCATCACCACTCACGAGCAGCTTGGTAGTCATTGGTTATCTTAATACTCTCTACTCTCCCAGTGCTCAGAGTTAATCCCAGCTGATGGGCATGGGTTTTCAAAGCCCCCCCCCCGTGCCCATGTAATGCGTGTGGCGTGTATATAAACGCAGGCAACATTAAATCCTTTCTGTACTTTCGTCTCAACGGGATTTCATCTTCCCCCAAGCATACATAGTTAACTGGGATTGACGTCTAGCGGAGAAAACGCGAATCACGCCCAGGGGTATCAGGGATCGCCCACCGGGCGCGCCTGCTCGAAGAAGGCCCCCACACCCGCGACAGGAGTAATTTACAGAGGAAGCCAGGTGCGGAACAGAGCCAGTTCCAGCAAATTGCCACGCAGTAAACGATGATTGGAGGGAGACGGACACGAAGACGCGTCCAATGGCACCTTATTTGTCTCGGTTGGACGCCCTGTCGCAAGAGGACTCGGTGAGTGACGAAACGAAAGAGGCGGGTTTCTTCATTTCTGTATAAGGATGCACATTGTGACTTCTATTTTTCAACATTTACTTTGTAATGGTGCAGTGGAAGATCCAGAGGGCATGGGGGCCATGTCCCCCAAAGAACGATAGTTTTAGTTTGGTACCTTCCTGTATTTGGTCAAATTGATTTAAATATTTATGTATGTTAGAATTATTGAATATTTAAAACTAATATTGTATAGTATCATATAAATACTACAAAAACAATATACAATATAGTAACAAATAATTATTATTTAACAAAATCTATGATAGCCCCCTCCCAAATTGGCTGGACCCACCCCTGGAATGGCGGACAACTGGCGAAAATGGAGAAAAATGGAGTGAGGGTAGAGTAAAGAGGAGTTGTGAGAACATGAGTAGATTGGAGAGTATATAAGCACAAAAAATTTAATTCATTTCGGGCATATCTCTTCATTTTAAATTAGATGTTACAGAAAATATATAGAATTATCTATTGTATGTAGATGTCTCAAAAAATCAATGCAGAATTATTACTCTCAAGGTTAAGTCTTTATTTTTGTATGAAACAATAAAAATATTAAGAAATTAGCCTCATTAAAATGCATGCAAGTATTATCTCACTTACTTAAATCGAATATGTCAATGGAATTAAATAGCGAATATACCCTGAATTTGATGTAGATTCCTTAAATTATTTCTGCCTCGAATTTCCATGAAATAGTATTCCAGCATTCAATTCAGGATATGTACATTTTGATAACTTATAAAATCTTAAATGTATTACTTTTTCTTATGATCTAGAGTTTATAAGTACAGGTCGAACAAAATTTGTTCGATTGAATAAAACTACATTTTATAATATTAAAAACCATCTATCATTTGATAAATTTATATACTCCCAACGCTTATAAATAGCTGTACTTGCAACAAAATAGCGTTAAAATGAAGTAAAAGTAATATTATATATAAAAACAGTTTTTTCGATGATTCCGAAACGAAAAAACAACAGAACGGAAACTACAAAAAAATGTGTAGACCTAAAGCCGCCGCATCATTATTATTATTATTATGCTTCCCGCTTTGTTAGTAAAGGTTGTTTGAATTCATGAAAGCATATTCTAGAATGTGCTAAATTGTAGGCCTATATGTATATAAAGTTTTCACAATCCCTTTGGATATCTTAAAAAATAATCCCTTGAAAAGAATACTTCCAGATGAAGTCGATGAGAAAAATAAGTTCTCTCTCGACTATAGTATTTCAATAAATATAAGTTGGCGATATTCGATTTTCTAGTATCGTGTACAGTTGTGAGTGCAATGCTAGGATATTAACGCAGTGGATGAGTTACGCGAATGTGCAGTTAATGGGTTAAGGATAAGTTGAAGGGTAAGGAAAGGAGTTGAGAAAGGTGACTGTTCCGAGAAGTATGTGTGACCCACTAATAGAAGGGAAAGGGTGAGCTTGGCTCCCAACATAGAGATAGGATCCTACAAACACATTGAAGACTCTAATAAATCGGTCCTTGAAGTATTTTTGCATCGTTAACTTGGAACTTCTGTATAATTATTGCTAAGTAGTTCCCTATGAACGCACATATCGCAACTCGAGATCATATACATCTCAACTCGAAATCATGTGTAGAAGAAATTTTCACCCAAGTGCGACACTGAAGAGTAGAGAAATGAGTGCCTAATGCTGCAAATATTTTTAACATGGATAATAAGAAACGCACCTACAGTAAGATACCAATTTGAAACTTAACAATGTAAGATGTCTATCAAACCAAAAACCTAGACTATTGAAAAGAGAGAGTCGTATGATATTGGGCTTAAATGTAAAAGAATTTTCAATCCTCTCAAAGAAAGATGAGACAGAAAATAGAAGTGTTAGAGAAAATTAATAAGTGAATCTTCAGTTCTAAAATCGAATCACTCACAGTGACATAAAAGACTATAAGAAGAGTAAAATTTCATACTCTTTATGTACAAATAGAAGGAAACATTATATAAGTGTATCATATTTTTTTTGTATTTCATTGCAAATAATATCACGGTGTTCGGCAAACATTGGTTTATAAAGAAGAAAACTTAATTCGAAGACGAAACGACCCATCCCATGAATTTTTATGACTATGGCCGCCAAAATGCAGACTAGTAAGTTACGTTATCGTCATTGTATAGTCTAGAATGTAGGTCAAAAGAAGACACAATTTCGGAATTAAGAAAATAAACTACCAAACTACATACTAATCTTTCTTGTCCTATCTCCTCTTGTTCCCTTTCAACTCCTTCTACTTCTTCTGCTTCTACTCCTCTTAATCCCTCGAGGTCATCCCTTTCCTTCTTTTCGTTCTCATTCTTGTCTTTCTTTCCTTTTATCTTCTTGCCATTCCATAACAAGGGTAATTCAGGTGTCGCTACATCACGGAGCATGTGACGAAAAAGGCGCTTAGCGGGTTGCGTTAAGCAGGGTGACAACAGTTCGCAATGCTTAGCTAAATGTAGGTAATACACCAATTAGCATGACTGAATCGAACAAAAAGGATAAGCATACTGACATCTCGAATAAAATACAAAATCAAGAAAGGAAAATATCAAAATGGAACCAATGATTAAAATAAACGATGAATGTTCTTAGATATATATTCAATTCCTATGAAATATAGAATATACGTACTGCCATTCAAAGAAAACTCCAACTCCAGCAGAAACATGAGTACAGCTAGCGCAGTAGATAGATAGGAGATCTTAAACCACTGGCCTCTATTGTATTGGTCATTCTGGGCTTCAGTCTGGCTAACCAGTCGAGTTAAACGTAGGTTTAAGAAGCAAAATTGCGAAGTAGTGCCCCTCCAACAACAGCCAGGAGCCTCTAAAGGACCATCACAAGGGGTGGACCTATTTCTTAGAAATGGAGGGGCGCAGACCCCTGTAAAAAGGCAAAATTATAAAATACATTTTACAAATAAATATTATCTATAAATTTTTTGAATAAATGTTGTTTATGAACTCTAAGTTCGCTCTCATCAGCTAAAAATACTACTGACGCCTTTGAAATCAGCAGGACATAAACCGTGTTAAGAGAATTTGTTGGTGAGCCTGATATACTGAAAATTCACACGAGCCTCTGGAATAAAAGTAAAGAAGTAAAGTAAAGAAGCATAGCTACAATAGTGTGAATTGAAGTTCCTTTAAAAAATATTATATATGGTGGTATATTGAACATATTTACTAGTCGTATGACCGGGAGAGGGGGCTCTGTGCATCAACTGATGTCGCTGCAGTGCCTCTGATCCTAAGTTTGAGTCCCAACGGTGGCAAGTCCCAAAGGTTTTCTATATTCGCTTGTCAGCTAGGTCGAGTTCAATCGCTGTCTGGAGGAAACTTCCAGAGAGCGGCTGCTCTAATTGGGTTAGTAGTTTTCCGTGGTTTCTCCGGTCAGTACCAGGCGAATGCCGGAGCAGTACCCTAACAAACGGGCCACGGGACCACGCGCCATCTTTCCTTCCTCTTCTTACCCTCACTCCTTACACACGCACTATCATGAACTACACTACCACACATGCCGGGGGTTCGGTCGGAAGCTTAGAGCTTGCCCCGGCTGGGGCGATGCCCTGCTGGTGGAAGATACCTGGTTGGAAAAACCTTACCAGGCTACGGTAGGTCAGCGCCGGATCTCCACATCCAGCGGGAGAAAACCACCGCCACCTCCCGAGAAAAAGCATGCACTACACTTATGGGACCAATTATCTCAGTAGTTGATGCTCCCGGAATGACTAACAACGAATCAATCTACCACTCGTAGGAAACCCAAAGCGAGGAAATGAAGCAAAATCACGAAGCAGATCTGCGAGAGCGCCTCCACCTTGGATCGGGGCTCCACCTGGGCGGCGGCGGCGGCGGCGGTCGCAGCGTCATGCAGTTCTCGGGAACTGCCGAGGCGGCGGCGGCGGCGGCGGCGGCGGCGGAAGGGGAGTAGGGGCAGGGGCGGTGGCGAATGCACGGGATATAAGCGGCGAGTGGCGAGGCGGAGGGCACAGTCCCGGCAGTAGCCAGCCGTCGACAGCAGCGACCAGAGCAGCAGCAGACAGCAGCATGAGGGCGTTTGTGATAGGCGCCGCCTGCATGGCGGTCCTCGTCGTGGCCGCGGCCTTCCCCGGCAACGTGAAAGGTGCGTGCGGACACGGCAGTGCGCGCAATTGCTTCCCGTCGGACCGCTGGCGATGTCCGTCTCTGCCCTCTTGGGCTCGAGAACGATTATTGATGGTGCAAGGGAATAATATGATATGTTACTCGCGAGTGAAAAATACGAGGCGACTATGAAGGCGGGAAAGTCTGATTTTGACGACAGAACGAACAGGACTCGAATCCCCCGGCGCGCTTGTGGCGTACGCTATTTTTAACAAGCCGTGAACGCAAAAGACGAGACGCAAAAGACGTTTCGCGCAGTATTAGAAGTTTAAAAGAGGAGTCTCGCTCACAGTATACAACCACGAGAAACCGTTCTCACGTACGGCGTGTTAAAAATATATTTCCCTTTAAGTGACATTCATTAATTTCTCTGTTGACATTTAGTAAGCCAAAGCGCGAAATTGAATGAAGTATCTAAATTCCGCGTTAATGTCTAAATAAAACCTATGATTCATATTTTCAATGCTATTATTATCATCACAAAAATGTTAACAAATTGAGATATTTCAATGTACTGGAAGTACAGTATATTTGTAATGAAATAGCAACTGGGAATTAAAGGTCTTTTTATTTCAGGAAATAAATTTATGAATTTATAATGAGATATAATACGAAATTATTTAAAGTTTCAGCTATAATTAATAAAACAATTATCTTATTGACGCTTGTTTAAAACAACCAACCACAGTCCTCAATAGTTGTCTTGTTGGACCATTGAAATTATTGCATTCCATGAAAATATCACTATTAATTGTAAATCATCTTTTTATACTAATCCCAGCGCAACTCTTAATAATATAATGATTCTTTCCATAAGAATATAGCATTTACAATTTTTAGTTCAGGATTACTAAATGTAAATGTAAAAATCATAGTATATGTACTATTTGAAAAGTTTGAATTTTAAACGAATTAATGAAATTTTTCAAATAAGTAGCATTTAAAAGCAAAATAATTTCCATGTTCCTCACACGTTGCCGCACAAGTTAATCTGAAAGTTAAATTGGAAATCCAAACATTTAAGTTGTTTTTTTTATTACTAAATTCTTTAATAAAGGATTTGGTGGCGGAAGTGCAGTGCCTCCCCTGGGGAATGAGACGATAAGTTCTGAATAGCTAGAGGACTCAGAGAAATGGATACTGAATAAAGTTAAAGTGTGCTGCAGTGTAATATGTTTGACGACTTGCATGGGGGCTTGATATCCTACCTGTGCCATAATCTGCAAACTTCTATGAGTTTCATCCTAAATGTCTTTTATGCAGGAGTAGGAAAAATGTCTCTCTCCAACAAAGTAAACTTAGTGTCGATGGTTCTTTAAACATTGTAAAAAAACGTCATCTTACTTTAGAATGTTATTTATTGAGAATGTATATTATAAACGCTTGCATATGTAATACTAATAATTAATACTAACAAGATTTCGCAAGTCGAAAATATCAATATACATCAAACGTTTCATCTACACGATGTAGTTCTCCACAGTACCAACTCTGAAGAGGTCTGTAAGCCTACAGATTAAACCTTTCTTTTACGTTGATATGTTTTGACTAGTTGAATCAAAATAAGCTTATAAGTAATGTAATAATTTTATTCAATAATCACTTTCATTTTAAAACAGTTATCGCAGAACATAAAGCATATGATTCTCTCATAATAGAACTTAACGCTAAGGAACAAAGTGGAGAACCATGGAAGTTGAAATATTTTTTTGTTATGGACGTGCTATGTAACACTCAATGGATACCTATGGACGTAGATTGCGCATCCTTCAACAGAGAGCGAGAAGCGTATATCACCTACATGACCCGACTGGACTCTTGGGAAATTTAAAGTTGGTTAGAGAAGGCAGTGATATATAATTTCTAACATTCAATATCAAATTCAGGAGCATTATTTGCCCTTTTCGTACGAATCATAATGCTCTATCATTAAATTATTTCACTCATCCCTTTTTTATTGGAACTGCGAGGTTCGTGTGAAATCGCCATATTAGTCCCAGAACTGACGGCGTGGTTCATTATACTAGAATATTCTGTAGTAAATGTACGGGCTCACCTAACACTAACTCCTGTGGCAATACCCAGAGAAACAGAATGGTGCAATGATGGAGTGAGTGGCAAAGAGCGTTTTCTTTTGCAGGTGGAGTTAAGGGTGGTTATGGTGGCGGCCCCGGCGGATTCTTCAGTGGTGACATTGGTAAGTGAAGTGTCTGAACTCTGCCACTTCATGGCTTTATTTCCCATCCACTTATGAGCAGTCAGAGAATCGGCAATATTTCTACTCTACATGCCACAGAAACGCATCTGAACTTAAATGTTAATGGTAGGAGGGTCTTACTTCCTTGAGATTCAGTGTAATATTTTTACATCTTTTGAAATATACGAAAGTATTTTCGACAAAAACCTATTATATAAACCAACAAATGTACTTAATCCATGGTACACAATGGTAAATTCATGGACAAGAAAGTAAATTCTAAATGATAAATGATTATCGCTTTACATAAAAATATGATATTCATTTTTTAGGGTAGATATGGACAAGGCTTTACAATTACTTTCACTAATAGTGTTCTTGACCCTGAATTATAACTGATTAATATGGCATAATATAATAGTTAAAACCCTGATGTATAACTTTGTAGAATAATTGTTCGAACATTAGAGAAACTGGTTATTGTACTCCAAAAAATACTTTTGCAAATAAATGGATCAATTATAATTTTAACAAAGTTAATTCCACATTTTCTGAAAATATCGTACGTAATTTTAGATATGTTGAAGAGTGCTCTTGACTAGAAATCAATAGTATTCATTGAAGAGTATCAGAAACAGCATATGATGATAAGAGGTATCAATAAAATGGTCCATTTATAGAAAATTTGTTTCATTTGAAATAACGAAATTGATGAAACAAGAATGCAATATACCAGCGTATTTTATTACTTTCTTTGCGACAATTTTCTCTGTATAAAAAACGAGTAAAATTGGTGCATCATTTGCAGAGGCACCAGAGTAAAGACAAGTACAATATTTCCTTGAAAAAATTAAATATATTTTCCATGGATATTACGGCTTCATATTATGTAAATGTATTTCAAATAATTTTAACACATCATTCAATGAATTGTTGCCATTCCAGATATCCATTCACTGACAATGTAATGATCCTTCACCATCCAGTTAAATATCCATTTTGTACATTTTTTCGCGTAACGGACACGGTAGGACTTCAACAAATAATTTCTTTTCTTTATAGTTCAGGAAGAGTAAACTCGAAAATAATGTCTAAGAGCTCAGCTGCTCTGATTGGTCGTTTTTAGAGTTTCCTCCAATCAATTTCAGGCGGAGCCTGCCCCTTAAGCAACGGGCAACGGACGGCGCGCAACCCTTCCTTCGCCATTCCTGATTTAATCGTCATCCTTGGGTCGGGCAATGGTTTGGTCACTAACGCATAACAGATTCCATCTCCCGATGCGAAGAAAAGGCTCTGCCGCTGTCGAGAGTATATGAATGTCACCCTACAACCTAAGGAGAAGGCATTAACGCGAGTAGGTTTAAGTGGGGTCCTACCCCGATCTAGTTCAGTACATGTTCAATTGAATTATAACTTACAAAATAAACTATAGAAACTTATTCAAAAGCCACAAAAATTAAATTACAATTATACATTATTATTATTATTATTATTATTATTATTATTCCAATCAAGTATTGTTTTCTTTCTTGCCAAACTTCATCACAAAAATGCCGAAGAATGAGGGAAATTACGAAAAATAGTAGAGTACGCGGTATTAATCGGAGCTCTATCCGTTGGCGTATAAATAACGTATTGCGCCAGCGATTCTATCCCGAAGCGGCGTCCTCAGCGCCAAGTGCTTTCGCGCGGAGCCGTAATTGGATCGCGTAATTGCGAGGGCGCGGACGTCGCGTGACCACAAGCGTGAGGAATCCTCGGCCTTCGCCGACCGGCTCCTCTCCGTGCTTTCCATCTGAGGACGACCATGCGCCAGGCAGAACTTGTTTATGTACAAGTTTGTTATTGAGGAACACATTTCTTCTCATCGTTATTATTTGTATTATTATTATTATTATTATTATTATTATTATTATTATTATTATTATTATTAGAGCTTTTTCCACCCGACAGCCGGTCAACCTTTCCGGCCCGATGGGACATATATTTGACCACACAGTAGACATTAACACACTTTGCGGACTCCTCTGATTTGTAGTCGGCTGAACGCGAGGCCCTTCGCGACCACACATAATTGAGAGACAAGGGACAAACTAACGTACCGAAGGCGGGACAAGGACCCGCGACCCTCGAACCGAAGTGCTGAGTCGGTACATGCTCTCAGCCACCTCGCCCGTCCGGCCGGCAAAATAAATTTAAATGGTAGTATTTATTCAACTTCCAAAAACACTCGCAATTATTCATTATTATTATTATTATTCCAGTCGAGTATTGTTTTCTTTCTTGCCTAACTTCATTACTACATCAACGCATCTCATTTATTTTTGTGATAGGTTTTTACTTCCCAAACTTTTAATCAAATGTGTACCTCTTTAAAATTTCTTTAAAACCTGTAAGTGACTGCTGGGGGGAGAAGTGTAATCTGTGAATGCTTTCTCGAGCTCTGGGATTGCTGCCGTAATTCATGTACATGTTCAGTTGAATTATAAATATAGGTAGTGAAAGTGTTTTTAACAAAAATTGATAAGAAAATATTCTTTCTACGTAATAAAAATTATTTGTAAATGCAAATGAGTTACAGATTTTTATGAGTAAAAATGAAGAACGGAAAATGTTATGATCGGTCTAATGAAATTGTTTGATGAAGGAAATGAAACCCAACATCGGGAACACTTATTTCCCGGCTAACATTAGTGAATTTCGTTTGCTTAATCTCAGCCTAACTTTGTTAACTCTAGGGCGTTTGTTGTTTCCGATCTCTTTCAGTACACAGTTCTTACGGAAGCGAGACGCTTGTGAATTCTGATTGAGAGAGAATATCAGAAGTGATCAAAGATTCATTGTACTCGATTACATTCTTGAGTGTAACATTAATATTCACATTTTATGGCAATATTTTAAATGTGGATTTCTAAAGGAATTCATTATTTTTTACACGAGCCACAATGCGCAATAATCTAAACGTATCACTCAGAACTGCTATTCATTGTATCTGTTTAGTATTAAACTATTGTTCTACGCATGTGATGGATGAGGGTTCTCTGTGTCGACATTCTCGCCTTTGTATCACTGTCACTCTGTTCGTTGTTTTGCTTCCTGCGGCGAGTGTCTTGTGTGGTTTCTGAGGCGTCTTTTCGAAGACTGCGGAAGTGATCGCAACTCATTTATATTCGTGATCGGTCCTCAACTCCCAAAACTTAAATAAAATATTTAGCTCTTTAAAATTTAGTGTGTTTGTAAATTTCTCAACTATGCAAAATATTTTTGTTTTCAAACATTCTATCTCCCCTTCTGGCGCTTTAGCAACAGTTTCCCCTTTCATAAGACCTTCCTTTGTCTCTGTATCCATTCGATGCAAAGACTATAGACATGTTTGTAATTGCAATGTGAAAAAAAAATCTTCGAGGAAATAAAAATAAAAATTTGGTTAAATTTTGAATTGCAACTACGCTATTTTTGTTTGTCTCTCTGTAGCTCAAGAGAATCCTTGTCAAATTTGTGAGCATTCACTTCCATGGTTCTAAAGTCTTTATAGTGCGTACTAACATACACACTCTCACATTTATGTAGTAGAAATTGAAGAGAGTAACTGAGAACAGAAGTCTCTGATAGCAACATCGAGGCGAAGCGTTTATAAATGAATTGAGCGCCTGATATGTGCCATGGACTGCGTTCGGTTCTGAGCCAGAATTGCTGCTGTCTGAGCAGCGACTGAGCGGGGCGTCCAAGAGGGTGGGTCCACACAGTGCTTTTCGACAGCTATACAGCTAGGTCGAATTCAGCCGGCGCATGGAGGAGAATTCTAGCGGCCGTCTGCTCTGATCCGTAGTTTTCCGTGGGTTCTCCGATTAATAACAAGCGAGTACAGGAGCAGTGCCTTTACAAGTGGGTCACAGATCGCGCCCGATGTTACTTCCTCTTTCAGGTTCTCCTATTCTCACCCCTTACACTCAGTCACTTGCATGCACTGCACTACCCCACACGTTGAGACAGCAGCCGGGTTCTTGGCGCTTGACCCGGCTGGAGCATCGTAGGGGGAGATACCTAGAGTACGTAGGTTGGCTAGGTTCTGGCGATACTCAAATCAATAGCCTAAAGGTGTAGTCAGTGAGGAGACGGGAAGGGGTACCGAACCATAGTTCGTGTGGCCCCCTGTTGGTCTCTTGGCTTCGTCATGGCAGAGACCCAAAACTCTGGGCATAGAGAAGGGGACTCGTCCCAGCGTATGTGAGTGGCGCATTGCTTAGACTGGATACCTAGAGCTGTGAGCTGGCAGAGCGGCCCTCCCCAGGCATTATATGGCGAGGGTACCGAGAGGGGAAGCTGAGTTCTGTCGGGATCCAGATCCCATCCCCGGGGCGTCCTTGTACGCCTGGGGGGGAGGGGTGCGGATAGAGGCTAGCGCCCGCTGGTGCAAGTGCGAGGCAGGCGCACGGCCGTCCACCGCCACGAGGACAGTTGACGTCAACGCACGGGGCGTGCGCCTTTCCGCAGACGGCGCGGGC
>BOPP01000410.1:65516-108180 GCA_017312745.1 Gryllus bimaculatus
AGCGGCAGCAGCGCGGGCGCGGGGGCGTCCTCCAGCGCGCAGTCGTCGGCGTCTGCGGGCGCCAAGGCCGGCGTCAAGGGCGGCTACCACCGCCGCGTGCACGCGTGAGAGGCGACAGCCCCTCGCGCAGGAGCTGCAGGCGACGTCCCGGAACAACCAGTTATCCGTTAAAGACTTTAGAAGGCTGTTCTTGAACGACTAGTTGGTCGTACATAAATTCCATGCCGAATTCGTTTCTGACGAAACGATTGAACCCGTTTTCAGTCAACTGTTTTGTGTTTTGCTTTGCAGAGCTCTTACAAGACGTTGATGTATCATAAACCATTACGACTGCTGCATGTCGAGTGACATTTGGTGGATGTACTACCATATCGAACTGGACGCTACAAAATAACAAAAGTGTGTCTACTTTAATCCTGCAAACTTGTTAAAGCGCAAACACGCAATTAATGCGTATCGATTGTCATTTATTCACTGTACCAAATAAACTTGTCTCCAGTTCAATACATATTTTTTGTCTCTTTTTTTTCATTACCCTTGATGATTACTGTTCCGAAACTTAGTTTATAATTATTCGATTTTGTTAGCAATAATTGAATGTCTCTAACTTCGAGTTAGTGGTTCGTTCATTGAAATTCGATTTTTATCAATTGTTTTCAAGTCTATTAACATTTTGTGTGTATTGAAATAAAAAATGAGGCATTTCTTATTATTCAGCCTCCTTGCCTTATGTAACAATGGACTTGATCCATTTCTGAACAAATTCTTCGGCGAAAATTCTTCATTATCATTTCAAGGAAGTGTGTAAACAATCAAATCATTGCCCCCAATATGTAGATGTTGCTGCATCCAATTCAGTATAAATTAACTTTCATGAAAACGTTTAATATAAAACAATATCGGCAAAGTTGGCTCAGGGCATCAACAGATGATACTGCAGTGCCTCTGACCGAGATGACTTAGGGTTTGTGTCTCAATGGTGGCAGGATTTTTGCCATTAGCTTGCCCATTAGGTCGAATTCAGCCGCGGTTTCAAGAATGTTTCTAGTGGCTTGCTGCTCTGATCGGCATTTTCCGTGATTTCTTCGATCATCACCAATCAAATGCCGGAGCTAACAAACAGGCCACGGCACGCGATCTTTCCTTCCTCTTTCTTGTCCTTTCTTCACCTCATACTTACACACGCTTACACTCACTTGCACTGCGCTACCACACTTGTCGAGAGCTTGTCCCGGTTTCGGCGGTGCCCCGCCGGTCAGAGATACCTTGTTGGGAAAACTCCCTGCAATCCAACGAGGACGGCGCCAGATCTCGTCAGCCAGCCGGGCAATATCACCGCTATCTAAAGCGATAAAAACATGCACCACACTTACGAGACTAATGACAGCTGTTGGTTATTTTAGAACATATTGTATTTAAGAAAATAATCTTTTATCATCACTGTTGTGCTTTTTTCAGTATTAATGTTATGCAATTTTCGAAAATATAGAGAGTTCGTTAAAAATGAGACTAGCACCTATTTTTTTCATTCTTTGCACATTCTAGGGGAAAAAATTCTTTACTGTCAAATTTTGGTTAACTAAGCCTGGGGTTACAAATACCCTCCACATGTGCACGCGTTCCTATCGATCTCGCATGTAACTTAGCAATGCAAATAATTCATTAGCCATAGTATTTTTCTAGCACGAGTGAAGTTTGAGCGCCGTCGCGAGATAAAGGCGGCAGTGGCGGCCGGCAGGTTGCGAATTAACACACGTCCGAACTACCACGCACATTACTCTTCAAAATATTTATTGGACGAGAAAAACTTTGGTATGTAGATTACAGCCGATTTGCACGTGCGTGGATTTTAATTCTTGTCCAAGACAACTTCTAGGTAGATAATGGTCGATACAATTGTGCCCACGCAAAAATAACAGATTTTTTTTTAATATTTCCAATATTAAAAATCCAAGGGTCGGTATTCTTAGCCGCAGACTATGCCGAACAAAACCTTAATAGGAGCACACTGCCCTCACCCAACCCCCAGTACCTCGACTTTTCCTCAAACTTCCATTGCCTCGCACGCACCAACCACCTACGGACGGACTCCCGATTGTGCACGATGCAACCCTTTCGAAAAACCTTTATCTTTCGCATAATCGGGGACTTAATACTACATTCCTCCTCGAAACTTGCGCTGAAGGTAAGCAAAAATTAAATGAGTCGATTTATTGAAAGTTTAATACTTTCTGCAACTTTTCCCGATGTACTTTTTTCTGGGAAAGGCGCCGCCTTAGAGCCCTAAGGAGAAGCCGGTGTGCTGTATCGCCTAAATATTTCCTAAATAATAAATGAAAAATATGAATTTCGTATAGTATTTTGTTCTCTTTAATCTTGAATATGAAGATAAATTTGAGAAAGAGTATTGTTGTCAAGATGTAAGCGGAATACTAAAAAAAGTGCGGACGTTTTGAGGACATATTGAGGACGTTTTTCAATTTTCTTCGTGAAGCAGACATTTCTCGATGCAAATTCACCATTCTAAATAACGTGTATGTCCTTGAGAAAAAGTTTCTGGATTTTTTCCTGAACCGGATACGTAGTGATTGGACTTCTGCAAAACGCGACCTGAAATGCTGTGTTCTTGGTGTTTTTACACGTTTCACTCCCGTCCGGACGAAATGAGAACTTTGCTCTCACGATCTGCGCTTCACGAAACAAATATAATTTTTTCCCTGGTAAAGATGCCGACCGTTTCCTCCAAAGATACAAGTGTCGAACGAGAAGCAGATTTTTTTTAGTCCTGTATCTTCTAACACCTGCTTATCTTTGACATTGGTTTTTCAAGTATTAGAACAGGCCTGCACAACGCCTGCTAATAAATGTCAAGATTCGCCGATAGCTTTCGATTTTAGTTCCACTTTGTTGAATTGCATGATTATTGTTGTTTTTTTTTAGTGTTACATGACGTAAAAGAGTATAATTTTAACAGATACTATTCTGCCTAAACCAAATACTTAAAATGAGCTCCCACGTACCTGTTTGTTCAAGCTCATTTAATTCTGTCGGAATAAGGATTCAAAGCATTACCTATTGCTATGCTGATACTCGCTCCAACTCTCTAGCGGCAATTTATTTTGGGCAAGTTGGATATAGCAAAGAAGAAGGTTGTGAGGACATGTGAGATGAAGAGAAAAAATGCCATGACCTTTTAACTCGATACCGTCCCAGACTTCGCGCCCGGACGTAAGGCCAAACGAGGCTTGCACGAGGAGGGTCATGAGCAAGGCGGTGCCCCACTGGTGGGAGATACCTGGTAGAGAAAATCCCCGTAAGAGTCGACGAATAGGTCGGCGCCTTATTTCCACCTTGGGAAGATCATAGCCACCTCCTGTGATTTTGTGCCGTAGGCATTTTTTAAAACTAAATTTGGACCTTAAGATGGAGCAAAGGACGCTTAGGAGAATTGTGTAGATCTCCTGTTCGTTGAATTGCGCGCTTTTTTGAAAATTTAAATTTTTTCCACGTCTTTCTACATTACAAGTGTGAAGATACAATTTTCCTTTCTCGCTACAGAGTAGAGAGGAAGTTGTGTAATACTGCCCCCAAAACGGCGAATTTTTGCCACAAAAACTCATATTGATATTGATTAAAATTAATATTCCCCTACGAATCTGGCTGATGTCACGGCCTCTTGAATTTCAAATTGATATTTTACTTTTGAGGGTACTTGACATGAAGTCTCTGAAACATTTCCCAAATTTTCAATAAAATAGCTCTGTTTTTTATTAAATTGCTTTGTTGGATATTGTGAAGAACATTTAAGAGAATGGTGAAGGTCTCATTTTTATTAAAATCTCTGATTTTTCAAAAATTGCAAAAAATTCAAAATTTTGCCACCATCTTCCTACAAGTATGTAGATGAGTTTGTTTTTTTGCCTTTAATGAACTCTGTTCTGTAAAGACAGATTTTGAAATAAGGTCATGTACAATTTTTTGAAAATTTGAGTACTTTTCATGTACTTTTGCATGAAAGTACAGGTAAGAAATTATGTGTTGTTTTAGGACCTCTAGTTTAATCATGTTCCAAAAATACAACTATCACCTCAATGTAATTGAACACTATAATAACAATGTTGGAAATTAAAAAATATAAACATTTTCTGCATTGAAAAATAAAATTATTTTACTCTTCTCGCCACAGGTAATAGAACTATTACACACAACTTTACAAGGGAAAAAAAAATTACATAATAAATTAAATGAAAACTTCAATTAACAAATAATATCATATCAAAAGCAAATGTTACACATGAGCATCAAAAACACTAGATTCAACAATCTCAATTATAAAAATCATTCACAAATGTTCTTGTAGATCATTAAATGCAAAATCTTAATCAAGTGCATGATACAAATGTAAGTGTATGATCATAAGTAATTCACATTTTTCTCTATTATGTTGTTACATATTTTTAATACAAAATCAGAAAGTACTCAAGAAGGTACAAAAATGACAAGAAATTTGTGATTAAAATTCAACAAGACCGTTTTGAACATTAATACTACTTGTACTATTACACTTGGAAGTTTTTCGATTAATCATGTTGATAGTACGATCACAAACCATGATAAGAAGGAATCAATTAAGATAAATCACATTCACTAGCCTCACCTAAATGGTCTTGAAGTCTATTTTTTTATACAATTTTTCACTACATTTGCCTACAGTCACATCTCATTTCTGCTTCAAACACAATCCACTACAACAATTATCTGTCAAGATAATTGCAATGCCAAAACACTTCAGTTTACTTTCTAAACAAGCTACTAGACTTCATTTTCTTTTTCATTTCTTGTTGCACATCTTTAGGTTTTCGCTGCAAATCATTTATTACACAGGATTGATTCTTATTGTCAGGTACTAAAATAGTTTCACTAGGTACATCAACACAATTGAAGATATCATCATCGCCCCACAATTCAGACTTATCATCTTCAGGAACATTTTGGACACGCACATCTTTTTTCTGAGTTGAAGACACATCATGCTTGATTGAATTTACTGAATTATTTGGAGAATTCATAGCATCTTGCCCATCCTCTCCCTGTAAAGTTTTAAATCTTTTCTGCATAAACTGACTCAAATCCATTTTTCGTTTCTCAGCCTTCTGCTCTTTAAACTGACTGTCAGAAGTTGAAGTGTACAGCTGCAACAAAAATATCCAAGTTCAAATAGGCAGTTGCAAAGGAAACAAATGCGGTGGAATACCATTATCGTTTTGAAAGTGAAGATTTTGAAAGTTGTATGCAGAAAAATTTGTTATCAAAAAATGCTCAATTTGACTTTTTCACATATTTTTCTTCAGAACACTGTAATAGGAGAAAAGTAGTACTCATAAACAAACAAAATTTTAAAAAATAAAATAAAACACATGCACACAAGATAATAAAATACTTTATTTATTCAAATATAAGACGATTTTTTTTACCTAAAAGAATCTCATTCAAAAAAAGAGGGTCATCTTATATTTGCAGATTAAACCTAGCCTGTTGAGGGTGTTTTTCACACTGCCTTTCCATGTGAAAAACTCGAATGTAGATGTTCATCAATAAGTTGCAAAAGCGATAAATATCGCAGGTATCTATAACCCCTAATATTCATGGATGTATACTTGGTATCCACCAAGATTTGCAAGGCAATCCAGATCACTACTTTTTAATGGTCCAGACAATCTCAAAAGAATGGCACTGTAGAAAGTAAAACGCAATGGGAGAAAATAAAACACTGTTGCTGAGATTTTGTTACTCGGTATACTGATCGATGAGGCCACAAGGACACCCAGTGAATGCGCATCTGTGTTTTGCAAGGAAAGCGAAGAATAATTAGATATGCTATTCAAATAATTTCTGCATTCAAATAAATGTAGAAGAACCTCCACATAAGAGAAATATCTGTGTCCCCAGATCTCTTATTAATGGGAAGTTTTAAAAAAGAGAACTGCTACAATGAGATCGTACATCTTTATTTGAAATTTTAATCCAAGTTTATCTTATATTTTTAATACTTTCGACGTGAAGTACAATGTCATTTTTTTTCATACTGAAATTAACTTCCTTTCCAGTCATCACAATTAGAATTAAAAAGAAAAAAAGGAAAAAAAATCTCTAAGTTCTATGGACGTGTTGCCTTCAACTCATAAGGAGCACTATTGTCCACATGATCCACACAAAAATTTCCATGGTGGGGAAAAGCTTAATACAAAGAATACGAGACATTACGATGATGAGCCTCACATCTTGGCAAATCCTGCACAGTTCCCACTTGACCTAACGTGGTGCAGACATTAGCTTGAATGGGCTCTTGACAGAGACTGCACAGCTTGACACAATCCACAAAATAGGGTAACAGGGGAGGGAGGGCATTTGGGGAGGAAAAGCATTCCAAGAGTACTATTTCCTACGTAGTGAATCTCTCTTTAGGCAGTCTTTTCAATGCCATGAATCACCCACAGGAAAATCCGTGTCACCCAGATCACCAGATGATAAAATTTGTTATTTCTACCACTGATGAGAAACAATTGTCTGATACCAATATTCTGACGTCAGTATATGTGTATTATACAACTCTTATAAAAGTCACTTATATACAGAAAGATAATCCTTAAAATTTACACATTGGGCCTCCCTTGTTGTCCCAGAATGACTAATATTTAATCTTATATGTGGATTACAGGGTTTTAACAGCTATAATCAATTTTAAGTTTTCATTTTTTGTCAAGAAAACTGACAGCAAAGGTGGTGGGCAACACAACAATTGTCATACAATTGTTTTCCTTTTTTAAAATTTGGAGAAATTTTCCTCCACTTTTCCCTCAACAAAATTATTGATAACAGGGCCTCCATTGATTTTATTTTTCCATCACTTTTCTTTTTTAAATTTCGCAGATTTGTGTGTGTGTGTGTGGTGGGGGGGGGGGAAAGTATTTCTGCTCTCAAGACAAACATAACAATGAGCAATAATGTTCACTTTCTGTAGATTGCAAATATCAAATTACCTGCGAACTCATGTTAGAAGTTGTTGTTGTTGTTGTTGTTGTTGTTGACAGAGTCTTCTTTTGGGTAGGTACATGTCTGAATGCATCAAGATCAGGTGTGCCTGATGTGCCCCAATCCACAATATTGTCTTTCATTCCATACTTACGTGCCAACATTGCAAGAGTTACTTTAATTTGTTCATAATTGATATGATCTGGACAATTGTCTTTTATTGGTTTCAATCGTGAAATATCTGTAATTTTAAAAAATAATAAAAGTGTATTTTGTAAAATCAGTTAAACTGCAACATGGATCTACCTAAGAACCCTTTTAACAACCTGGCAATAGGTAAACTTTGACCTAATCTCTCATTTTAAAGAATTTAAACAACACAAATTCTTCTAAACAACTAGATTACCATGATTTTTATAATGATTTGTAATGTTAAAACATTTGCTTTTGAGTTTCAAAATGTTTTTCAATGTCAAATACTGGCAAAGAAATAGTGAAGACCATTCATATGTTATATTCACTAAGTCAAACACACACTAGCGAATACAACCAACCATTTTCAAATAAAAAGGTTTTCAAAGAAAATCTTCCTCTTGGATTTTCTTTTTCTAAATATAACAGAAGCCCTATATTTATAATTTTATTAATTTTATATAATAACCCCTCACATTATTTCAACTATTTTCTCTTTATTTCAAATTTCACTTCTTTATGATTATTCAAAGAAAAATAATTTTTATAATTAAGCATCTAAACAATAATTTCACATTCCATTAATATATAAAAGAATTTTAGATATTCCAATTGCATGAATTAATTGAAAATAATGTAAAATATGTACCTGAGTTAATGGGGGGTGAACGAATGGCTCTCACAATTGTTTCACAAACTTCATCTGTTACTCCTAATCTCTTCATATCCAATGGGAGACCAGCTCGAACAGCTTCAGCCAAATGTCCTCCAATAGTGGATGGCTGATAAGAACTAAATCAACAATGGTAATCACTTATTTTTGCAAAACATATTATAAAAAAATATGTTACAAGTAGGCACAAAATTATCAAATTTCATGTAAAATCATTTTTAGGAACATGTAGTTCTTTTGAATAAGTTATTAAAGCAACTATTAACTTGAAAACAATCTGCTAAAAAAACAATTCTTTGAAGAGAAAAGTAGATATTCAATAGAATGTACATAAAGTTCTCATCATTTAAAGAACAGGCTCAAAAACGTGTTTGCCCTATAGCCAGAGTAGTTCACAACATAATGTCCATTAAATTTTTAATTTATACTATTAAAATTTCTAAGTTAAAATAGATACGAAAGAGACTCTAATTAAATAATGAAAAGCTACTCAAAAGAAACAAATTTTATCATTTATAATACATTTAATTAATTTTTCACAGAATACTGATGATTTGATATAATAAACAAAATGGACATTTAAGGTGGCAATAATGATGATATAAATAATAATAACAATAATAACAACAACAACAACAATAATAATAATAATAATAATAATAATAATAATAATAATAATAATAATGTTGTCTGGACACAGAGTAAATTAGACCAACGATGATTGAAAATTAGGATGATAATAATAATAAAACTCCAAGTTATCCTAGGAATGGTTGAAAATGTGAGTTGTTAATTTCATATTATACAATTTTCTTATTTTGTTTGCCTCAATCTTTTGACTCTATTTAGTAATTACGCAGTCAGTAATTTAATTGACTGCATAATTACTAAACAAAAGTCAACAATTAAGTGAAGCAATGTTTGAGTACAAAAAAGTGCTTCCTGTGGATCAGACCACCACTTACTAAAAGGGAAAGATTTACTTTAGTATAAACCCAAGGTATGTCCCATGATTGAGAGACTAGTACAGAAATTGTTTAAGATAACACACAATATAAACATTTGGGAGTTACACTAACTACAGATGACAGAGAGAACAGGATGTGAAAAATAAAAATATAAGATGAAAAATAGCCACAAGGCAGTTGAAATAAGTACTATAGAACTCAATTACTTCAACCAAGACAAAGATATGGATTATAGTTCCTTTATCAAGAGTTCAATACTCCATGGGGCAGAAGTCTGAACACTAACAAAACAAATGAGAGAGAAACGGCAGGTGACAGAAACAATGTTCTGGTGAAGATGTAAATGTTCTCTGTTGGATAACATTTAATATAAAAAAAAAACAATGTTTGTTTGTTGGCTTGTTGGTTCGTACTTAATGTGCTACCGTACCGTTCATCTGTTTGAGATAAAACATTATGAACTTATTGCTTGCATTTGTGGGACGAATATAGGCATAGTACAATGGGAATGTGTGTAATACTGTGCACACAGATGCGCATTGACCATTAATTTATGCTGACTCAAGCACTCCTGAACAGAGCGTTCTACGCAGCGTTCACCGCACCCTGAAGTATGAGTATTAAGAGCATCTTCTTTGCATATTCTGCCCCTGCAATTATGAAATTACGCCCGGGAGAGAAAGAGAGAGAAGCAGACAGAGACGCAGAGAGAGACAGAAATAGACGCAGAGAGACAAAGATAGAGAGAAAGAGATGAGGAGAGAGACGGAGACAGAGAGATAAGGGTTCCGCTAGTAAGAATTAAATGGAAGCGTAACAATTTTGAATGAGAATTAAGCAACTAAAATGTGACAATGTAACAAGGCAGAAAACAAGCATCAAATAAATAGATAGAAAGACACACCGTTCTGATGCAACAGCTGCCAGAGATCTTCCTTGTACCTGGAAGAGGTCGTATGAAACTCTTACAGTCTCTGGAAGTGCAGAATAAGTTGCTGACAGCTCGTTCTCTGAAAGTTTGCTTTGATTAACAGAAGCAGTTTCAGTCTGGGAAGTTGGAATCTTCTTCATGGCAAGTCCATGTTCAGTGCAGAATGCTCGAACTCTTTCTAACATTGCTGCTCCAAATTTTTCAATTTTAGCTGCATTGAAGCCTTCCACTAAAACAATTGAAAGAACAGTCAATTCATCACTCCTAACATAAGTAAGAAGTTTATGTTTGATTTAATGACAAATAGACAAATTCTGTGTACAATACAAATAGACAAAATACAACATGTATATGCAATCAAGTTGTAGTTATTATTTTTCTTTACTTTTATATTTATATTTTTTGTCAGCATTATATTTAAACATGACATTTTTATGACTTGTGAAAAAATAATTGGATAACACAAATACTCTAGATTCTTTCTAAACAATCTTTCTATTAATTACCCACAGTATGCGAGGTGGAGTAATAACTGATGAATAATTTTTGTAATAAACAAAACATCTGTATTGAAAACTGATATTTTATTTTTTCTAATCCTTTATAAAACAGTGACTTAAAATATATTAGGTTAATAGAAATTTGTAAGTGAATTTTGCAAGGGAAATCACATGTTATTTTTTTACTGTTTGTGTAACTAATTTCAAAAAAGTTTGGAATGATTTTTAAAACCTTTGTTACGATGATCTTACCAAACATTAGGAATAATTCTTCATTCCTACATGCATACCTCGCCTTATTACATAAATAAAGTAATTCAAAGAAATATATTACCCAGGGCAAGTTCAGATTTGTTGCTAGGTCTTAAAGATGCCACATCAAGCAAAGTTTTGTTATTAGCGACCATGTATGGCATGTAAGAATGTTGCTTTGCCAAATCATTTCTCAGCTTCAGCAGTTCACTATACAACATTCCCTTTAAAAGAATACATATAATATAAGAATTAGAATGAAAAGAAACTTAAAAATAATATTGATCACATACACACATCAATTTTCATAAAAAAATTAATTTTTAAAGAGCTTTTTCAAAGAAAAGAAAAATGTTTCCAAAGATCACTCACTTCTTTTTCCTCTTCCTCTTTGGACATTTTTGGCTGCTCCTTCTTATTGTCATTGGCAGATTGTGAACATGTAGGGAAAAGAGGAAGAATACTAGAAGAGAAATCAAAAACAAAAAATATTACATGCATACAAAGAAAGATATATTAATGGAAATTAAATGAGCGTGTAATTAAGTTGATACTTTAAGTGCTTTCTCCCAGTGATTAACATTAGTTCTCCAAAGCACTTTGACGTCTGGAATTATCTTTCCTGAAAAACTGTTTCTTAGTACTTCTACCAATCGTTCACGTTCTCAAGCACAACACAAACTCCACATCTACTAACTCCCCATCAGAGAACTACTCTTCTGATTTACATGAATAATAAGTTCATTCAAGTACCTCTATAGTTTGATCATATTAAAGTTGGTGATGCTCGACATATTTCTCCACTCTAATGCATGGGAACTAGTACATACCTTTACTGCTAACTGATTTTAAATTTTTTCTTTGCGGTAGACTTACAACAAATTTTGTACACGTACACATACCACAAAGAAGTCATGACTCTATAAAACCATTGAGAACTGCTAAGTAAACAAAACTCGTGATGTGACATGAATCAATGTGGATCCTACATCGCATGCTGAGAATCACCCCAAGATTATAAAAGACAATAGTTGTTTGTAAATTAAATATTGTTTGCAGTATTTCCAAAATAATGAAGAGTCAGACGCTTTTTATCATAAACGTGTTTTCTTCTAATGACTTTCCTACCATTTTCCCATACCTAATAATACTTTTCCCGTATGTTAGTAAAATATTAGTGTTAATGGTTTCTTATCATTACTCCCGGGAGTACACTCTTTTTTCTTGCTGGTAGTTGAAAGATTTGATTCCTAGTGATGAATCTCAAGGAACCAAATTCACTCAGTACAACAACAATTGGTAAAGGATCTGAATTGTGATACAATTCACTTCTCATGTCTCCACACATTGCCCAGAACCACCACCTCTTAGTCCTACTTCTCACAATGAAACACTCTTGTATGGTACACAAACATAATATAACATTTGATGAGACTTACACAGGTTCATTCCAACTGGATGATGAAGTAAACTGAATTTTCTTCTTTTTTTTCAATATACTTATCATATCTTCAGTAGGATACAAATTGACAGATATCTTTTCTTTACCTATCCTTGAAATTAAAAACATTCCTTAAGAAATGAAAGGTTTTAAAAGAAGAAAAAAAGAAGATAGATTTTACATTGTTAGTTACATTACTCCGCAAAACACTAACCTACGCAAGAAGTCTGTACCTCGCTTCCCAACTCTTATTGTATTCATAGGAAATTTTCCTGGGGCATTATATTTTGAAGCAACTTCTTGCAAATAGCCTTCTTGTAAAAGAATGCGACCTACAAATGAAGAAAGCTTTATGTACACAATAAAATCAGTTAATATCCATTACAAAACAAAAACGTGACATGTATCTACTTCAACTCTTGAATCAAAACAAATTATTTTATCTAGTAATATATAATATTAAATCAGTCTATGTCATAAGTCATAATTCCTCTTGGAAGAGAGCAAAGATTTAGTAACTAAGGAGAGGATGTTCTTGCAGAGGAATTATTTAATGTAAGATTTTTGAGCTTTTCTACTCAATTTTTGCATGCAAAAGATCATAATACAATTCACATCTGGTTGTAAATCAATCATTTTTCTTGTAATATAGCAAGAAAATCACTATTTTTATCTGCAAAATGTTTTACCTAAGCCTCTCCACCATTCTTTAGGTTTGTGTTTTCCTTTCCCAAACACTTCATTCTCCATTTCAGATTCTCGGAATTTAGCATTCTTGCCTCCACATAAAAAAGTAATGATCATCGTTATGCCAAATCGTCCTCCAAAAAAATTCGCAGCAGACAACAGTAATTCTGCATCTTCACCAAAATCATAGGTACCATCTTCATTTAAGCCATCTACTTCAGGCTCTTTATTACCATGAGCTCTCCTGTTTAAGTTTAAAATAAGTTTAAAACAAGTTTAAAATAAAGTATAAGAAAACTAACGGATATTAAAAATCAAATACACAATAATAGAAGAGTATAAAAATCAAACCTGAATGTACAATTGTCACAACAATTTTCTGCTGGTGTGTCTGGACCTTTCAATCTATCAGGTTCAAAATGAGACAATAAGAACTGACGTCGACACTGTCTGGATTGCAAATACTGTTCCATTTTAAGCATCGCTGTTCTTCGATGCTCGTAAGCTTTTCCAGTAAGATTGGAAAGGAAGTATCTGCAAAATAACACATCTCACTAACTTTCCTCATTAGCTTTGAACAACGCCCTCATTAGCTTTGAAACAGGTCACAATATCAAATTACAATTTGCATTCAAGAATACTACATATTAGGGTAAATAATATGCAGTAAAGCTATTGTTCATAATCTTTTTTCACAATTTTTTTGAGAATTTAAATCATTTTGTAACTTTTTAAATAGAACTATAGGAAGAGTTCAGGTGTAAAATATAACCCACATGGATATGCTTTCAATATTTAAGAGATGAATATTTTAGTTTAAAGGGGAGAAGGGAGGTGGATTAAATAAAAATTACAACTGAAGGTGACTATGAGCCAACAACTATTTTAGCATCACACTGCACACAGATAGTGAACATATTTTATAAATTATTTTAATGTTACTTTTTAATTTCAAAACTCAGGAAAATTGTTTCTGGTGCATTTCACCTGAAATTATGCTTTATTGTAGGTAATACAGAAATACGGAATGTATAATACTATATAATGCTTTAATACTGTAACTAAAGAAAAGAAAGAATTGACAAAGTTTAAAGAAATTTTCTTTAAACTATATCAATTTCAGCACCCTCAAATTAGTAAAGAAGACACTTTTTTCATTCCTGTTTCAAAAAAAGAGTTTTTATTTGTTGCCCAGTGTTACTCACAACTAATGATATTTTTGTTTTTTTTTTTGTTTGGAAAAGGCTCTAACTCAAGTTTAACATTTCCTTACTGCTTCTTGCCGTTCACAGACAGTATAGCAGGATTTCTTTAACTACTTTTGAAATGAAACCTCTTTAAAATAAGTCAGTGTTGCTGTATTCTTGACGCAGTCTACTAGAATATTAAAAAAAAAATTAAAATCACTTTCTAAACATTAACAATTTTGACAATCGGAATACCAAAAGTATAATTTTCCATTTGTCTTAGATAAGTAATATTTGCCAGATCATTTTTCCCAAAGAAGGGCATGGTGAGGAGAGAGGAACTTAAACAACAGTGCTCTTAGAAGTTATCTTTCAAAATAATTATGTTTATCTTCAAGAAACTTCATGTACTTACTGATTAGTATTAAAATCAGCAGCTGAAAAATAGCTATAACACTGTGACTGTAATCCATCTCTTCCAGCACGACCAACTTCTTGATAATAGCTTTCCATGTCTTTAGGAGCTCCATAATGGATGATCAATCTCACATCTGAACCCATAAAAATGTATTTTTAATACAGTGAAAAGTTCGAAATACTTCGTAATAGCATTCTCAATCTTAGAAACTAACTCTCAATCATTTTATCTCAACATGTTACCTGGTTTGTCAATTCCCATTCCAAATGCAACTGTTGCTACAATTACTTGTATCTCATCCCTGACAAACATATGATGAACTTCTTTACGTAATTTTGCATTCAAATCTGCATGATAATAACGGCAACTTACACCATAATCTGAAACAAATAATACTTTAAATAGAATGAGATTATACTAAATATTTAACAAATAACAATCTCAGGTTTAATACTTAAAACAGTATGAATCTTTTCCTATTGCACAGTTCAATCAAATACAAAAGATGTACTAGGGACTAGAGAGAAACATTCAAAGTATGAAAACTGTCACGAAAATCAAAGAAGAAACAAAACTGATTGTATGTAATTATTTTTGTTTGTAGAATATGACCCTGATTATTATTTACAATACATTAATACAGTACAGTTATTTACAGTAATACAGTTTAATATAGTTCTTTACAGAACATAAATAATATTTGTATTTTTATGCGGCAATTTCCATAGGAAAAATATATGTTTAAACATGATATATTTGTTAACATAGATTAAGCATAGGTTACATACTTGTTTAAACATGACATATTTGTTTTGAGCACTTTGTATTGTTATTTGAGAACAAAGGAAGTGAGCCAGCATTACTTGATTTATTTGTGAAGTAACAACTAAATTAATTTTCATTGGTGCAAATATAATTTGCAAAGGTGAATACAACAATTGTTCATAATACTACTACAAATTGTAATGTAAGAATTTTGAAAAGTTAAAACAAAGTAAAGCAAAATGTTTCATTGAATTAAAAGACAACAAAAGTTAAACAGATGGTAGAGAGGAATTAAAAAAGTTGTGAAGAGCCCAAAAACAGTGATAAAAGGTGCTGGAAAATAATTTTCATTCTCAATAGGTGGCATTTAACTCACAATTTTCAAAGTTAATTACCTATAACCATAAAAAAAAAGTTCTATCTGATACATATAATTAAACTACTGTTATGTATTTATGGCCTCAACTTTTTTTGAAGCTGTTAAATATCTTCTGTAGACAATGATCAAGCAATTTATCAAACCCACAACCATACATTTGCAATACTGTGCATTTCTTAATACCTGACAAAGCTTTGGCTACATTCTCTGTAGCTTTCTTTGTTGGACAGTAGACAATTGTAGGGCCTGCAAAGTTCATTTCGCCTCTTATCATATGACGTCGCAAATCATTAATAATTGATGGTCCTTTTTGATGAACAGCAAGATATAAATTAGGTCGATCAAAGCCAGAACATATGCGAAACGGATTCCTAAAAGAAAAGAAAAAAGTAAATGCATGCTAATTAGAGAGGACACAATCGAAAGCCCACGAATACATACAAACAAGTGACAATCATGTCTGGAGAAGTAACTTACTTTCTAATTAAAAAATGATAGAGGTGAACCACATAAGAAAAACTCTTCCACTTCACATGCACTGAAATGTTTGCCCCCTCCATTACTATTGGCTGCCACTGGGTAACCTTTTTCCTATCATTCAATGTGATGTTTCAAGTGCTTGGTAGTGGTGACTGTTGGTACTATTTGAGCACAATTGCATCTTGTGCATATGGCACCTATGATGTGGCATCAATTGAGCATTTTTAAGACCCAATGTGCCACACCTCATACTCAAAGCCCACATCCCATCTTCCCATACTCAGAACTCAGCAAGAGGGGTGGTTCCCTGCACCATGAGACACAAGCCCCAACCTCAAAAGTTATGTCCTACACAATGCAACTACAACATACTACTTTCCATTATGTTATTACATAGAGCTAAAATTAATACATCTTATTATCCCAACTCTTTTCTTATTTTATAAAAAGTTATCCCAACATACCTTAGTTTCAATGAGGAACAAATATCATCTTGCACCTGTTGTGTAGCAGTAGCTGTTAATGCCAAAATTGGAACAGAATGTCCTAATTTATCACGAATCTTCCCAAGTCGTCTAGGTTAACAAAGATAATACATTATTGTCTATCGTCAAGCCCACACATGAAATAAGCACAAATGATACATTAGACTTTGAGTTCTGTCTTTTGACATCTTGAGAATTTTTACAGATTGAAGAGAGGGTTGAATGAGACTGAATTGAAATGAACTGAATTGAAGAGAGGGTAGAATGGGTGGCATTGTCTAGGCAAAAAGCAACATTATCTATGAAATTACCAAGTACACAGACCTTACTCATTTAACACCACCAAACCTACTTTTAAATTGAGCCACCTACAATCAATGTTTTTAACCAAAAGTCTCTACCATGAGCTCACTCATAGTTTCCTACAGCCTTTCAACAACTTGGGGGAAATCTGACAAACTTTTCTCACAGCTTATGTCTTATCTGCCCTCTTCATTCTGTACAAATACGGAACTCTCAATCAGGTACAAAGAGAACTCAAAACTGCACTGTACCTGTAGCTGTGTCTGAAATCATGTCCCCATTGGCTCACACAATGAGCTTCATCGATGGCAACTAAAGTTATTGTTTTGGATACTAAAAGCCGATCAAAGAGGTTGGCTCCAATGTCTCCAGTGCAAAATTCAGGAGTTAAATACACTACTCGATAATCACCCTGCACCAGTTTATCCATTTTGTTGCCCTGTCCAGATTGCCCTGCTCCTAGATAACATGCAGGAATATTTGCTGCCTGAAACACCAGATGACAAATTGTAAGCAATCATTAAAATAGCCTCAATTTAATATATGTCTTAGTTCAACACTCTGATGGCATAGTCATACCTCCAAAGCTAGTGTCTGGTCTTCCATCAAAGAAATTAATGGTGTAATAACTAGAGATGTACCATTACAAAATACTGGGGGGAACTGATAGCATAAACTTTTTCCATAACCTGTTGCCATAATTACACAGCCATCTCGTTTCAACTGCAAATTTTTTTTAAAAATGTCTATTAAACATATATATTGAAAGAAGATGCACAAGATCATTTAAAACATTACAAACCTTTATAATGTTGTATATGATCTCCCATTGCATTGGTCTAAACTTCGCATGACCAAAGTGTTTTCTCAGGATATCTAAATGATTTTGCTGAGGATCTGGAGTTGAAGTCATTTTAAGAGTAGTTTTAACCTACAAATAATTCATTGAATAAATAGAAATCAACATTTTCTCAAAAGACATGAACTTAAGAATAGAAATTACAACTAACTGGTTCTTCATTCCATTCTACATCTCGTAGCAATTTATCCATTTCTTCTTCATTAATTTCTTCTTTTTTAATTGATTGTTGTTTTGCAACAGGTGTTGGTTTAACCTACAAAACCATTCGTTATTATTTCTCTTTCATGTACATCAAATTACATTCAATAAAATGGTAACAAACCTGAAGAGAGCTGCCTTTAACATCACAATACATCTTTTCCAATTCATCGAATTCATCGTCATTAACTTCTATAATTTCATCCATGGCTTTTGACTGATTAGGTCAATGAATTAGGTATTTCAGTCGCTTTTCAGACTTGTATGACGAACATCTCGCAAGACAAGGAATGCTGTGATACGAGAAGTGAAATATTGAGTAAATTAAACGTATCTTTTCAAATTAATTGAAATCTCAAACAATGAAACTCAAATAGAGCTTGACACATCAAGTCGAAAACGTCGCACCTGCCGCCCTTTTGCAAAAGTCGCTCCCAGGTCGTTCCGTCCGATAACGATCTTTCGATCAATCGACCCTTTGTAATACCTTTGTAAATACCGCGACTTTAAATTGTGATTAAACCTAGATAAACGACGAGCGAGAATCATATCGCATCCACAAAACAAACAGATTCGAGTGAAACGGTTTTGACAGTAGTTTATGAAAATATTGGCATTTCTTGTCACGTTTGGAAACGAGCCAAATAATAAGTATAGCAGAAGTATTTTCAATAGTGCAAGGTAGCCAAATTCTTGTTGTTGTTTTTTTCATTATTTGTTTAATGAAAAAGAAAATCTGTAGACAAGTATGTAATTAATGCTTAATTAAATTTTAGGTTTGAGGTATATGCTCATTGTGATTGTTTCACAACTATTGATTTTTTTACTGAAATGTCTAATAGAATATGCATACATGCAATTTTTTCCCTGTATTGTAGATTTCTTGAAGTTTGTAGTTTTCTCGTTTCAACTACAACTACAAATATGCAAAATAGATTTTTACTTTAATAATTTGTAGTTTTCAGCTCCATTCACCACATTTCCAGATATATTTTAATTGAAAAGTCTCATCAAAAGAAACACAATGGATGAAAGCAAAGAAATTGGCTTCCATTTTGGAAGGGCAGACTTGGATCGTGTAGGACTTTTCGCTGAAATGTCTTACATGAATGGAAAAGGATATCAACCACCTTTAGAAGGTACATATTCCCTCTTTTTATTGTTAATTTGAATAAAATATGGATTTGAAAAGTGTTTTGTGAATGTGATTTTGGAAAGTAAGAACTGTAATTTTTCTGTTTAGTTGCACCTCTTGATCGTTCTAAAAGTTTAGCATTTTCTGCTCCTGTTCCAAAATGGAAAGTTGGCTTGCAAGATTGTTATTTTGATACAGAATTTAAACGAATATTTACAAAAGAAGCATACCGTAGTCCTTTACAAGATTACCTGCGAGAACAGTGAGTAATAATTCTTTAAAACATATAATTTAATAAAGAATTGGTTTAAATTTTGTAATACATTAATCAAAAATTTAAAAATGATTCTGATTCTATTATTATAATATTATATCATACATCATGATGATACATTCGATATCTTAGAGGAAAACTCTTAGCATAGAGAAAATCTCAACACTGATATCAACTTAATCAAGTTTTGTTTAATCAAAATAATGTTTTAAACATTTAAGACAATTTGGGGTTTACAGCATTTCCTAAATTGTTTATTAAAATTTGGGAAATTGGCCATCTTGTTGTGGCTGTATATAATTAGTATGTCTAAAACAACATTCATCATAAGTGATAATGGTTGATTATAGTGGCGTATTCATATCTTTCTTACATCATTTATTTACATAAAAAACAATACTAAAACAATAATTTACAATTGGTTTAATTTTGATTAAAATTATAATTATTTGGTTAGAACAGAAAGGGAACATTACTACAATAATGATATTGTAAAAAAAATCATTACTTTTGTATCTGGTACTTCAGTGGTTTTAACCAATTTTATTACCCACAAGGGTGGATAAATGTTAATATACGTACTCTTTCTGCATATGAATGTAAATTCTGAATTAGTTTGATGACTTCTTCCAAAATAAGTTATATGTTAATATCTTTTTATAATTACTGATCTCATGATATTTTACTAGTTTCTGGATGGAAAATAATCAGGCTTGATTTTGGTGGAAACCTGATGGAACTGCGTTAGTAACTCAGGAATAATTAATAAATATATTATAAAATAAATATTCAACTATTTTTATTAAAATTAATATAATTTGTGGCTTGTTTGTAAATCACACTCTGGAAATAATCAATATAACGAGGTTCATAAATAGAGAACCCTGCTTAAAATGGAATACTCCCTAAACTGGAATATTATGACTAAGACAGATTTACTGAATTAATAGTTTCCAATATGCACATAAACTGATGAGAAACTAAGCCGTGTCTGGCCATGTGAGAGATGTCAATGTTTTGTTAGATACAGGAAAGAGTGGAAGAAAATAAATAAGTTTCGATTTTGACTAAAAAATATAAAATATTTTTAATCCACAATTTTTCATAACTGAATATATGTCTATATTCAATATACTCAGTGTGCCACTTCTTATGGCAGAGCTGATGTTACGCATTAAGAAAGAAAAGAAACTTCAGTATTCATGTGCAGTAGCATGTGTGTTTCAAAACGAGCACTTTCTGCTGCCTCCAAGATCCCATCTCTCTTGCTCTCGGCAAGCAGCATTTTGCTGCTGCAGACCACTAATGGAAACTATGTCCTAGGAATAGTCTCTTTAAGATTCTTAATTCTTGCTAACTTTTGGGGTGATTTCATTACCGTTCTCCTAAGTAGGTTATCAATTTGTGTGAGTGAAGGAAGAAATGTATGTTACTGCAAGTATCACTGTTGGTGGAAATTCTACTAATGGCTGTGCTGTTTACTTATTTTCCGATGTGTCTGAGGAATAAGCAAAAAAACTTACCGTTTAGAACTTTCAAAGTTTCCATCTAGTTCTATGACATCACCTGGAAGTGAACTCATCACAAAACTTTTCTTAACTTTATTGTGGCCATTACCATATGTTACTGAGAAAATTATCTTCTCTAATGAGCCTCCTTTAGTGTTAAACTCACCATTAACACCATTTTCTATTTAATAGTTTAATATGTAATTGGGAGGGTAATAATAATCACAATCTATGCTCCCCAGGAGATTATCAATATCATGACAGAGCAAAATCATAGACATTTACAATAGCAAACAGTATCAAATAAACGATTTATTTATTTCAATTACATTGCAAGACAGGGAAAGGGGACTGCAAAGGTATCCATTTCTGCACTCATCCTAAATTGTGATAGTTATAAAAAATAATCCTTTAGATAGAGCATCTTAGGCTCTCACAGCCAGAGTCAAAAATGTAAGAATAAAGGACAAACATTTCGTCCACAACTATATGGAACATCTTTAGATGTCGCCAGACCACCCACTGCCCCCAGTGTACTCGCCAATGGCCCTGCACAACTACTAAAGATAGTCCATGGTAGTCATGGAAAAAAAAAAATATTGGCCCTTCAATTGCCAATCTGGGACCACAGTCTACCAGCCTAGAAACTTTATACTATATAATCTGTGAGAACCTTAAAGAACTTATTATCTAAGTGCAAATTTTACAAAATGTATAATGTATTGCATTTTTTTTTTATGTAAGTAATCAAAATTCTGTTAAATTATAGTATAAACAGCCAATGTAACATTCTAAAATCAATTATTTACAATTAAAAGTATATGAATGTCATCCATTCTTTTATTAATGATTGGTAGGGTACATTATTAAGTGTTATGATTTCAGGAGTGCTTTTGCTTTTGGAGTTCAGAGAAATGAACTGTTCCACCATAACTATAATTACGCTACAAAATATGATCAATTAACTTTTCAAATTTTTGAAACACATACACTTTACTGAAAAGCCCTAATTCAAATCAAGTACATTTTGACCCAGAGATTGACAAGAATAATTCATCGTATTCAGGATGAGTCATTTGAAGGAGTAAAATGCACACTAACATGCCCCTTATGAGATTAGCAATAAGTAATTATTTTACCATTTTGTTCTCAGACGCATTGAAAATATTTTTTGTAGTTTTCCATTTTCATCCTGGCCTGAATGTCACTGGAACTTAGTGCGCATCTCCAAAATTCAAACACTATTGTAAACTTGGGAGGTTGTTAACATCATTTGCAAACATCCAGTGCTTTCTGACGGCCAGCTGGTAGACTGAGATTCTGATGGCCTAATGCGGGGTGAAATCACAGGGCCATTCTCAATACAGAACTGTCGTAATAAGCCAATTCATAATAAATGTCATAATATTGCCAATTCTGTCAATTTAAAAATTTTCATTTTACGTTGTTTATAAAAAAATAAAAAAATAATAATAATAAAAAATTGATTTTTTCTTTGATGTTACTTGGAAATATACTCAGCTCTTTGACTCATCTTAGCAAAACCTTCTATATATTACAAAAGAAGAAAAGTCATCAAGAAACACTATGCAGTAACAAAGTGTTTATCAACAAAATGACATAAGAAATGTTAGTTCATTCAATAGAGGAGGAGATGGTGATGTGTTTTTATACCCCTTGATATGATACCCTTGTATGTTTACTTGCCTTAAATACATTTTTCACTTTCTACAATCATCTACAACTCTCAGTCATCTTTCTTATGTTTTATTTCACCGTGAAGTATAGATTGATTAGCAAAAAGAAAAATATGAGTGCAATACCTTTCAACTCAACATTTGTAATGAAGCATTCCAGTACTCCAGGGGATTTTTATGGTACATTTGAAGAGAACATAATTCCAGGTAAGAAAGTGCAATAAATGTTCAGGTAATTTGAAGCATGGACTTGGCATTTTTCTAACACACTGTGATTTGGATAGCTATGAGCCCATTAACACGCCCAGAGAAGAGAGTTCCAGAGAAGCCAAATTTCCTTGGCTTTGTTCCTAAAAAAGGAAATGGTGGTTATGTCAATATTTGTATCAATAAATATCCAGAACGTATGTAAGTTCATTCTTTATAAAAGATTTTCTTTATTAAAAATATTTACTTATGAAGTTCCATTAAAAATATATAAAATAACTCATAAAATTATTCCTATCAGTTCAAAGGTTGATAAATATGATGCTGCAAGGGAACTGTACACAAAAAGCTTTGCACAACACAAGAAAAACATGAAAGGAGCTCCTTTTGCAGTGTCTCGAAAATGTTCATACTTTGATGAGAATCCATATAAAACTGACAAAATAATGAAAACTTACAAAGAAACGAAGGAAAAACCATATAGGCGAGGGCCAGAATTTGTTGTCCCAGGTCCTGGAAAGAAGGTATTTGAGCAGTTTTTTTTCTATTGCAAATGTGTAAAACTAATTAATTTAAATTATTGTATATTTAAAAATGTAATTTTTAAATTAAGATATTGCCAATGTCATATTTATTAATTTTAATTATTTACAACAGTATTCTTGAGGTGAAACCTAACAATTTATTTTCAATGAGGGTAGATTACACATTTAAGTAAAAAGCACTTTATTTCTTTGTTCAAATCATTGCTTACTTTTGTTCTTTCTCTTAAATATATTATTCCCTATATAAAATATTATATTTGTAATATATGTTGTTATCTGTTTTTGGCATAATATTTTTTTTTCCCTCCCACTACTTTTGTTTAGAGAAATGGGACACGACTCTTATGCAAGAGTTCATGAATATTAAATATAAAAACAGCAACAAAAGATCAAAGGAAAAAATAGGTTTTACTGACTTAAAAAACATAGTGATTATGACTCAGTTAAAAAAATATCAATGATTTTTCATTATTTTGTGGGCGTAATGTACTTTAAAAGATGCATTGTACCTGATTCTACACATAATTAGCATGGAAGTTTAATTCTATTATTACCCAGAACCAACATTCTACTTAATGAAAATTGTCATCTTTCTGTCATTTTTGAGAATCACACTTAGTCATAATTTTGATTAACTCTCTTATTTTGTATTATTTGCTGATTGATAATCACTTGCTGCACTGTTGTAAGTGAAAAAAATTATTGCAACGCTTTCCTTTTAATTGTTTTATTGGGATAATTCAAGTAATAAGTTTGAAATGAAAACTGAAGGGATTCTACAATGTGATTTTTCTATCTCAGTATTCTGAATAACTACATGAGCATCTTAAAATTTGTCAAATCTTAAATTTTTTCAAATGCAAATTTTTCTTTTTAATACCTTTCATCTTTTGATGTCTGATTTGGGACTTCTGTACATATTTAATTCAAAGAGTTAATGAACAATTTATCACTGTACGAAATATTTTTGAATTCAGTTGTTCATTTTCAGTGGTTTAGGAGTTTAAGAAAACATGTATTCAGTTAAGACTAAAGTTTTTGTTTTGAAATAGCACACAATATATCTGTTTGTGAAGGACTTCTTGTTACGAATATTAATTAATTTTTCAGCTTGGAGGCAATAAAAGTGGTTGTTTTGATAAATATCCACCACATAGCGCTGATAAATACCTTTCTGCAAAACAAATAGAGAAAGAACTAATAAAGAAAATGGTTAAGCCGACACGGGACTCTGGCATTATGCGGCCAGCTGGGATTCCAAAGAAATGGAGAATTCAATCAGAGATTCCATACAACATTCAATTTAGAGTACATGCAAAGAATTGGCGATGTGCAGAACCCTTTGTGTATTTTAAACCATGTTGAGCATTGGCTGCCAAGTTATTATAATTTACAGGAACTTGAAACAAAATGTTAATAAATAATTATTTTGAAAGTGTTGAATTTCAATTAATATAATGTCTGTAGAACAGGAAACATATAATCAAAACCTATCAGAAGTCAGAAGATCTCTAGATTATATTGGTATTTATTTTTAACATGACATTATAAGGTAGTCTTTCACTTAGAAAGCTCAGCGGGTTATACAAAAATCAATTTATCAATAATAAGTCATTTTTTTAAGGAATGTAGTATAAACCACAGTGATTTAAAAGGATTCAATTCTTCTGTGAAGTTATGTAGATGTGATGATTAAGTGTTATGTATAAGTGATGATTAGGGTGTGAATTTGCAATTTTCTCTATGGGGAGAGGGGTTGAGAGGGATTGACGAGAGAAACATAGTTCAGTGTCATTAGGTGCTTCACTTTTGCAGCACAGTCTGAATGCATCCTACGAATCCTCTTTGAAAAGTTATCTTTTTTCCAATTTTCTTGATTTAAACAATTCTGAATGGAAATCATAAATGAGTCACCTATGAAATAGAAATGTAATAATTGTGTTCCTGGCAAGGATAAATTTACATATTTTTTGGAGGAAATATCAAACTCTCAATAGAGAGAGGGGGGATGGTTTTTTGGTTTTATTTTGTATTTTACTAGCATGAAAAAATAAATGTGAAGAGGCTTATTTGTAAACAAGCATCTTAAGAAAAAAGTTATTTTGTGTAATTTTAATCATCAGATTAAAGTGATGATGAGAAGAACTAGTACAACTTAAAACCAATTTTTATTGTAATAACTAGAGAGTGGATTTCTACGATTTTTCTAATTTTTGTCCCTTTCTTCAGAGCATGGCTAAGTGAAATTTTTTGACATTTGCTTAGAATTAGAATTACTCTACAAAATTTGCTTCTGAAATGATGTTCTGATGCATTTAGGTTCAAATAAATCATTGTTCTAATGAACCAATGAATTAAATTTATGAGATAATCACCATAAGAGTCATTCAAGGATACTTATAATTCAACATATTTGTGGAGTGTAGAAGTTGCACTGCTGTGTTGAAGTCAAATATTTTTAACTGTACAACATTTTTATCAGTAAAACTTTCACTAGGTTATAACATAAAACATTTTTGTTTACTAAAAAAACAAGATAAAATTCTAAAGAGAAAAACAACATTTTATGGAAAGGCTTCTTGCTCTATTGAATCAATGTCTATGAATGCTGTAAAGAACACCGAAAGCGCTGAAGACTTGGCTTTGCCATATATATTTGTACAGAGTTGCTCTAATGTATTGTAATTTTGGTAGATTCCTTTAAATGTGAACATATGCTGGCTTGCAAACATGTAGAGAGCAGGAAGTTCCACTTCTGTCTAAGAAGTCGAGAGAATCTAGGGGGCCTCTGGAGTAGAATTTACTTTTTATGATTTTGTGCAGTCCAGCATTTTATTGGTACGTTCTCATAAAGAAACTTTATGCGTACAGCATTTTATGTATACTTGCGATTTTTGTTTGGTTATCTGAATTATCAAATATCCAAACTATATCTGGTCCCAATTAGTTCCGATAATCAACATCCCACTATACTTAATAGTTGTGTTGATATATTATTTTCTAAAAGAATAAATCTTTTTGGTGTGTGACATTATAAATCTTGAAACTGTCAAGTCTTCAAAATATGTATTAGTTTGCAGTGATATACATGCTGGTTCATAAACCATCTTTTGCTACAACTCATTTGTTTTGATTGTACTTACCAGCTGCAGACTGTTAAATTCTTAATGGATGCCAGTTGTTAACAATGACTTGCTTACTGTGTGTTTTGCATAGGAAAATTTTGGCTAATCACAATACATGAAGGAAACCTGTGCAGATAGACAATTTTCTGTGAAACTGTCATCTTTTTCCTTATAACCATAGATAGTTCTGTCTTATTTTGTTGTGAGTTATGTATTTCTTAAGTAAGAGTTTTGTATATCTGCAGGGCATCCTTATCTCTCAGGAGCCTCATCCTTTCCCTTTACATTTGTTCCATATTATTTATTCCATTTTTACTTCTGGGCTCACTGAATGTAAGTTGCTGGCGTACATTTTATAGTTTTAATTTTTTCACTTTCAATTAGAAACCCCTCTGTCATATTTACATCTCTTTTCATTCTACCAATTTCATGTCTCGTGTCCCCTTATTCTTCATCATAAAGTTGTCAATTAACCGTATCATGTTATGTTAAATTTATCACTCATATTGGTATATAGGACTGAATTAGTATCTTTGGAGATCCAAAGTGTAATCAGACTATGGGGTGGCCTAAAAATATTGAAATACTGAAAATATTTGTATGTAATACAAATAATAGTATGAAAATAAACTATAATCTCTGCAACTTAAAAATTGGTTATTAAATATGTTTCTGTATCTGTTAACTACTAGAAAACTTTGTTTTAAAACAATTGGAGGTCTTAAGCATATGCTTGTGTATTAATCCACCCCTGTTAGTGTACCATGTATATTAAATGCTAGTGAATACATTCGCTATTATGTAGACATATTGGGAGGGAGATAAATGCATGTGATGGTAAATTTATGACAAAAGTGTATAGATGAAAGTTGTTTAGAATTTTGTAATAAATATTTCAATCATTATTGTATACTCTAAATTTGTAAACCAATTAAATTATATGTGTATCTAATATATTACTTTTAAAACGTGGAAATTGTGGTAAAACAAATTGATATGTTGTAACTTGCTTATTGATTTGGTAATTAAAAAATATTTTCTAATTAACTAAAATTTAAATGCAAAGTTAACAAATACATGCTTTTCTAATGTTCTTTCAGAGGACATTCTAAGGAAAGTAAGAAAGTTTGATGAAATTATTTGGGAGGTTAAAAAAAATACACCATTGGATGTTTGGAAAACATATATTCCAGCATTGAAGTGAAAACCACTGGAATTAATGTCAGGCTCTTGATACATACAATGTACAAGGTTATACATGATCATTAGTGTATCTTGTGGCAATTTAACAATAATAACTTTTTTACAATAAGTGGAGTTAATTAATGCATTTTTCTTAAACAAGATAACAATATGAATCTCAAAACCAATTGCACACATTAAATACATATTGCTCTCACCATCCTTTATCTTTCTCACAAACAGTATTATTATGTACAATTTTGTGTGGGTGTGGCAGCAAACAAACAGGAAAATGAAGTACTTTGCACAGAATTGTTTAGGTGTATGTGTGAGAAATTTTCAGTGAATAATTCTCTTTGCAAGAAGTATTCAGCAGGATAGTACAAGAAGAAACAAATAGATTACAATCATTTTCACCTGTGAAAATGTACCTAAGAGGTTCTGATTAACTACTGTTAAATTAAAGGAAAATTTGCTTCTGCAAATTTAGTTGTAACAAGTTATTACACAAACTTCTTATTTCCAATATTGTTCTTAAATGTGTAAGATAGAGCACCACATTACAAAGAACTTTCATTAGAATGATGCTTTTCCCAAGATTTTTTAAAAAATATCCTTTGAATATTTGCATCAGGTACTAGATTTAAATATGCAGCAAGCATCATATAAAAACTGACTTTTATAGAATAGATGTGGATCTGAAAATTCTGATCCTTGTAAACACTAGTCAGTGGATGTATGAATTTTACACAGCTTAACTGACTCGTGTTGCTCCTACAAAGATTACGGGTCGGTAATAGTCCTGGACTTGCCCCCATCCTCGAGGAGCAGTGTTGTAGTTATTCAAATTACCGAAATTTTTACCAGATGATGAAAGATCAGTTTGTTGCTGCGGTGGAGGAGGTGGCTGGTAGGAAGCAGCTGGTGTAGCAGGTAGCGAACCTACAAAACAAAAATTTGCAGGTATTATTACTGATGGTTCCTCCCTATGATCCATCTTGATTCTTGTGTAGAAATTTGAGTAGGTGTTTTAATAATTCTCATTTCTGCAATGAAAACGTTTCAACTAGGAATATTTCAATCAGTCTTTGTACATTGTATTCAGTAATTTCTAGTACATTGTTAAGAAGAGAATTTTATCATGTCTTGCAATATAACTTCATGAGAAGTAAAAATCCATGAAAAAATGTTTGCTACTGCTTAATTTTAGATCTTCATTTAAATCATTTGTACCTATTGACATGCATTCTTTAGGTGGTTTAAATAATTGTAAGATGATGTTAATTTACATTATATTTTATCAGTAATTTGTTTTTGTGTGATGGAAAAGTCAATTTTGTAAAACCACTGATACAAGCTAAAACTCAAAGCTCACATTTCAAGAGTAAGTTCATGCATGCTTGTTATTAGGAAAATGATTCCAACAGTTAGCCAACAAATGCACAGTGCTTTAAAATCTGTGTTACACATCAAAATTCACTCAAATAAAGAAATCAAATTATATGTTTCTAGTATCTAAGGGGAGAAAATTGTAAACATTATAAGAATTGCAATGAAGTGGAATATATTGCATTTCTTGGACAGTCAGTGCAATTAAATTTTATCTGAAAATTGGATGACAACTGGAGAAGGAAGAAAGGAAAGGCTGAAGTGCTTTTCTGTGCACTAAAAGGCACAAAAAAGGAAGAAACTGAAAAAATAATGCTGCAAAGTAGGGTTTTCAAAATTAAAAATCTCTAGCAAAACAGAAAAAAATATCCTCATCTTGCCTGCAGTTTGCAATAGTAGCTGCTGCTGTGCCCCTACTGATGCTGAACTTTGGGATTGAGGCAGGCTCTGGGAACCTAGGGTTGGTAAAGAAGTTTGTTGACTTAGAAAATTTTGTGTTTGCTGTTGCTGTACTTGATAATTTGCCTGACTGGAAGTCTGCTGAATAACTTTAGTTTCACTCTGCTGCTGGCTTGAGGAGAAAGAAGAGAATTTCTGAAAAGAGCTTCCTGATTCTACAGATTGCTGAGTTGAAACTATTTGAGTAGATTGTGGTGCAGCAAACTGCCTTGTTTCAACTCTTGCATTTGCAACATAATACATATTTCCTGACTGAGATGGTGGAAATACCCCAGGAGGTGGCTCTTTCTGAATCTGTTTGTACTTCATAGGTGGTCGACTGCCTTGCTCAAATGTTTGAATTAACGATCTAACAGGTTGTTTCGTTTCATAAGAGACTCCACTCTCAAATTCACTATACATTTCTTGCTGTTGTTGATGAGCCTTTGCATATTCTATGATATTTTCTTTGGCTTCAGCCATCTGCTGTGAACTCACTTCACTTCTTTGCATTGCTTGAGGACTGTAGGGTTGTGGTTGCGATGGCAATGAAGGAGTAATGTTTGGTGGTGCAAATGTTGTAGGCAAAGGTTTAAAGGTAGGCAATTGAGTTGGTGCAGGGGTTGGGAGAGGTGCTGGAGCTGAAAATGGAGCTGGAGTTGGAAGTGGTGCCGGAGCTGAAAATGGCACTGGAGCTTGAATGGAAGAGACTTTTTCTTCCCTCACTTGTTGAATACTTTCGGCTGCTGAAGCTTGGAAAGATGTTTGCGTTGTGGATTGAAGTTCTGGAGCTGGCGTTGGTGCTTTGATTACTTGTTCATTTTGAATAGCAGCTTCCTTTATTTCTGAGCTGACACTTGATGAAACTTGCTCCTCCTTGACTTCAGAAGTGAAGCTAGATGAAATTTGCTGTTCTTTTACTACTTCAGTTGTGACACTTGATGATTCTGTATAGCTGCTGACTGTAGCTTGAGACTGAGAAATGGCTATACTTTGAGTTTCAGTTGTAGAATTACCTTCAGCAATATTAGTTAAAGCCTGCTGTAATTCCTGTGACTCTTTCTTCTCAGCCAGGGCACTCACGGGAGCAGGGGGAGCAGGAGGAGGAGGTTCAGGGGCAGCAGGGGGCGGCGGGGGGATGGGTTCAGGTTTACTGACTTCTGGGGCCAGGGGCTGGGGAGTAGAAGGAGCTGGAGTAGCCCCTGGGATGTAAACGGAGAAAGGAGTTGTTGGGCGGAACGTTGGAGTAGCTACTCGAGCAGGGGGAATATTTGTTTCTTCAGCTAAGCTGTTAGTTGTTGCAGCTGGTGCTGCAACAGAAGCTGCTGAACTTCTGTTAGTTGCTGCAGCGGATGAGATGGAAGATAAGTTAAACTCCTTGAAACCTGTGTGGTAAGAATTAAATTCTCTACAATCGGAAGTAATTATATCATTCAAAATGGAATTTCTATATGGGCCAATAAAATCAAGGGTTCAGTAGCACATTTAAAATTAGTAATTGTCATTTTTTTAAAAGAAAAATAATTAATGCTATATTTTTTAATACAACAACTAAAAATTGCTACAATTTTAAAAAGTGTCTTTAAATTACACAGCCATCAGAATAATAAAACTGGGAAAGAGTTGTTTTAAAACTAATTTAAGTTAAAGCTATCCTTGAAAACTGATTTAATTAAATGGTTTCTTTAAATTGTTAATTAAAAAAATGAATATTATCTGTTACAAAATTTGAAATATAATCAATTTTGTCATTTACTATGAGAAACTCAAGATATTTCCTGACTAAAGGGTATTATCAAATAAATATTTAATTGAAAAACAAATAATTAATTATGTAAATTAAGAGCAAACAAACAAATATTAAAAATTAATTTTTCTGAAAGTTGCAGAAATTATTCTGAAATAGAACATTATTAGTTGACATACATAAGTCAGAAATTTATTGGATAGGTCATGCACATTTACTTTTTTTGTGGTTTATATTATGATAAGCATGAGATTTCATTAGCATGAGTATTCATTATATTAATTCATGGTCAGAATCTGATCATGATCGTGAATACGAGTATCAATTGAATTAATTCATGATCAGATTCTGTGAATATTATTTCAGAATCAACATTCTTAACAACTTTTTAATATGAAAATATGATTTCTAAGTTAATTTAACAAAGCTTACTGTATGGAATAATTTAAAGAAAGAAATGAAAATGGATATTAAACATACTTTTGAATTTGTTTAAATTCTTCTTTTTTTTGTTTTGATCACTAGCAAGCTCTTCAACATATAATTAGATAATTTTATTGTTATCATCGTATAACATTACAATTATGACTAATTATACTGAAAATGTTTGTTTCTAAAAATGTATTTTAGCCTTAGTAAAAACCTCAACTTGGGTTTGGTTTCAAAGTTACAAAGGAGAAAGGTTGAGAATTGAAGAAGAATTCATTTTGGAACTTCTCTTCATCAATAGGAATGTTTATGTTTGCAGAGATTACACACACAACAACAACAATCAACAACAACACAAAAAAAAAAAAAGTCAACAAAAATCATTTTAATTTTTGATTATTTAGTACCGTATTTACCCGAATATGTAACAATGTTTTTTTCTGAATATTTCATTGGTAAATTAGGTGGTTCATCTTATATTCACAGATTAATTCTGGTTGGTTGTAAAAGAACTAATGCTGATGGAACAGTAAGCTGTAAAGGTGATGAATATCACATGTATCTATAATACCTAAATTTAATCCTTTGGGATTTTTAGGTTGATTCAGACCAATAATTTTTAACACATTAGAGAATCTCAAACAAATGGGATAGAATTTAGTAGTACCAGTAGAATTTAAAGTTAATGATTATTAAAGAATCAGATGCCCAGACAAGTGCAGGACTGGAAGATAATCTGTCTACACAGAGAGGAATGTTCTCAGGTGACATCAGGTACAAAAGACAAAAGACTCAGGGGAAGGAACTAAAAAGTCAAGAGGGTGTCATTGTGTGGGAGGAAGGCCAGAAAGAAAGAAATAATGATTGAATACAAAGATGGAGATGATGTCAAAAAAATGATGATGATGATTTTAAGCAACAAGAAAATTGTGATAACTCTAACAAAATGTCGTAACATTATCATCAAGACAATTTTTTAGTCAATTAGAAAACTTACTATTTTATTTTTGCTAAAAAGTAAGAATTAGTTATCAATTTTAAAAAATTTCAGGAGGCTTCTTCAACATCAGGGTAAATACGGTAGTATGATATGCTGCAAACAATTTAAAACTTCTTTTAACTCACCGAGAGTGAGTTAAGTTAAAAATTCATGCTATTAACTTTGAAGACCAGACTTAATATTGATAGTAAAAAGAGAAAGAAGAAAAGAATCTGCTGAGGTCGTGCCTACATATCCTTAACGCTTTAAATGTCAGTTGAGACAATGAATTAAGAAAAACTCCTATTTATTTATGATTGTTCTGAGAGAAAAAAATATCTGTCTGAGAGCAAAAAAAGAAGACTTACATCAGCACTTATTAATGCACAATTAGAACATATCTTACCATAAGTCTGTGGCTGCTGCTGCTGCTGTTGAAATGACCATCCTCTGGGGACTTTTGGCTTGTACAAAGAATCTTTTTCTTGGCTGGACACTCGCTGATTCAATGACTGGCGTATGTTGGCTGATGACATAGTTGATGTTGCTGTGGTGGTAGATGCCCAAGGCTGTGCTGGGGGTGGTTGAGCCAGTGGTTGCTGCGGTAGTGGAGGCTGTGGCTGTGGCTGAGGTTGCATTGAACTCATAAATGTGTTCATAGCCTCAGGAGTAGGAGCAGCAACAAAGCCACGAGGCTGCAGGGGAGCAACTTCCTCAAAAGCAGTTTCGACTGAGCCTGTTTCCAGTGCAGCCTCCCAAGGAGTCTTAACCATTCGCAGTCTTGGCAAAGTGAAACGCTCCTGACAATCAATGTTTGTTGTTAGAGATAATCAACCATTATCATTTATGGTTATATTAATAACCATTATATTAATAAGAAATCCTACAAATTCATTATATTATTATATTTCTTTTCAGTCTATAAAAAAGTCTGTACTTTTTTACAAACATGTGGAAAAATATCTTCTAGTATTCTACTTTACTTTGGCAAAAACCATGATTCTTATTATTCACAATTTCTTGGCTAATTAGTCTTTCAAATAATAAACATTAGTTGTCTTGCAAAATTTCAATAATAAATATTGATGTTTCTTGAAAAAGTACATGCAAAGTATATAAAAGAAGACCAAAGTATTTTCCAGACATACACAAGTTAAAGAGTTTGACTTAAGAGGAAAAATTAAACTTCAGGAAGTATTTCTTAAAGAAAAATATCTGAAAAGTACATGAAGGGGATTGTTTAAAATCATGAAAAAGTTCCACAAACCTGTATTTCATTCAGTTTCTGAGCGTGTTCAGCTCGTTTGGGATCAATGTGGGATGAGACAGGTGGCGGAATCTTGCCAGGACCAGTCATACTGGTCTGATGCTGGAGAATGCTAGTTGATGATGTAGATGACTGTATTATTTCACTTGTTGTGGTAGTGGAGTGAGTCTTTACGGTATTTTCATCAACAACCCATTTCTCGGATCTCTTCCGGCGTTTAGCAAACAGCTCGGCTCCTAATACATTACAAATTAAGTTTATTTATTACAAGATACATTTAAAACAAACCCTAATCTGATGATTGCAAATCAGTTTTATACACGGAATATATCTGGTAACAATTACATCATTAATTATTTCAAATAAGAAGCAGTAAATATTGTATCATAATCATTGAAAAGAAAATAGTATGAAGATTAATAAATAGTAAGATGAATATTTTGACAGTGAATTATTGAGGTAGAGGTGAATGAACCTTCCTTTAGTAAGATACACCAAGAGTTATTATTTTGAAAATTTATCATTTAAAATAGTACTTAAAAAAAATTTCTACATATTTTATTAACTATGTAGTAAAAAAAAGTCAAAATAATTTTAAATGAAAAAGTAGAGCAAAAGAGTGTAGTAAAAGTCACATTTGTTCTGATTTATTAATTGTAGGTTAAGAATGTATTGTTCTGAAATTGTGTGAATACTACATTCGTAGTTCAAATACTCATTTCAGTGAGATAGAAATATATATATTCTGAATTTACCTTTCCCCTTTGGTGCATTGAGATCCCGAACTAAGTCGAAGCAAACTTCAGGACTTAGCTGGGCTTCAATGTTGTAGCCTTGGCGTCGCAGACTTGTGATATCTTGCACTTGGCCACGAGGATCCATCACAAGTTTTAGAGCTGGCTTACTTTCATTGAATTTCATCTCCTAAACAAAATATTACACAATGAAAATTTGAGAACAACATTTCTCTATTATCATGTTTGTGCCTGCGTGAAGAAATACCTTAGGTCCCACATTTGGTATTTTGAATGAGAGATGGTTCTCATTGCCAGGGGTTTCAGGGGCATCTGGAGCATTTTTCTGCCCTTGTCCTGCAAAGATTAATAATCTTTTAAAAAAATAATATGGTTACATCATTTTATTAGCTTCTATATAACAAACTCTGTAAGTAGGTGCAGACAACAAACTCAAAGTAACAAACTCTGTAGTAGTGTTTGCAGAAAACTGATACAAATTTGTTAGAGGAATAAGTAATTTTAAAATTTAAATGTTGGCTAATATTTTACTTGGCAAATTTAAATGATGTAGAATCTTTAAAAAGTGAACAAGAAATTTGTAATGTTTAAACCGAGATTGATAATTTGAGTAATGAGTAAATAAAGTAAAATAATGAATCCTTTAAATTTATTGATAGATGAGAGTGAAATGGAATAACTAATTTCTTTTTTCTCTTGACTCATTTTCACCACTGTTAATAATATAATTTTAAAATAACAAAAGTTGTTATTTAAGTGTTCATTTATATATGAATTCAAATTCAGTTATTACATAATTTTTTCTATATCAAAAACTTGTACACATCAAATTGCTTGGTTGATAATGACCTTGATGTTTATGTCACTTTCATAAATAAAGCATAAAAAATATCAATCAGAAAAGAAGTATCAATTCTATTCTATATTCACTTAAGACAGATGAAAAATTGTACAACAATATTACATGATGAGAGAGGAGAGAAATAGTGAGCCTGTTTTACAATGGTATTTTGCTGATTGCACCTAATGGTTATTCCTTAAATTTAAATAATTGAAAGTTATGAATCTTCAGTCACATTTCACATCACAAACAAAATATAATTGCTTTCATGTGGGAACTATAAATCTTGAACAAAACATTTCACAACAGATCATTTTATATTTTCTTATAATTTATCACAGAAGCACTATATACTTAGCACTAGTGTATGATATTTGCAAATTAATTGCGACAAAATTTCAATTCTGTTTCACACTTGTTTTGATCACTGCACAGATTTGAAGATAAGATAAGCACTAGTCTATTGTAAAAACTATTGGCTATGCCTGAATCTTGTAAACTTGTTCACTGTTCACTGTCACTGGATAAACACATTTTTCCTGCAGCTCTATCATACCTTCATTGGAAAAAGAACCTCTCTTTTTGGGCAGGTAGGTTACTGTTCCAGGTGGGGGTGGAGCCCCAATGCAAGGTATCCAGCCAACTCGTGTGGTCATCCCTGCCTCAGAGCTTGGCCCTGGGTCTACATCCTTCCTACCACCCACAAACTACTCCACTGACTGCTCAACTATTTCACTGCCTTGCAGACCAGAAGTTGGGGGCCCAGACAAAGCAACAAGTATTCTGAAATAGCCTTGCTATAAATGCTATTTACCTCTGGGGAAAACCTTTTTCTCTTTTTCTTTCTCTTTCATTCCTTCTATCTTTGTTTGTCTTCATCTTCCTTCTCTTTCTCTCTCCAACCTGCTGTAAAGATGTCTGCCCAGTTGGCAGACTTGGAGGAGGAGTTGTTGTGTTGTATTTTAAGGTCCTGCCAGCCTGCCTGCCCACTTGCCCTGTCCGCCTGCCTGCTTGAAGTTCCAATCATTATCTGTTTCTGAAGAGGTCAAATTGTTCAACCATTGATCTATCTTTACTTTTGAACAGAACAATAGCCAAGAGGATCTGCATGATTAGTTAAATAGGGACCTTGCTAAAAAGGTCACACAACAGTAGTCTGTTTTTATCCCTACTCACATTACACCCACATTTTCAGCATCTAGGAGGTGCTGATTATTTGCTCAATTGAAGGCTTCTGCATTTGATAAGTAACTTACATCAACTGTCTGTATGTTAGGAGGAAATGAGTTTTACTGCAACCCATAAGGCAATCACAATATTGCTTTTCTTTTTGTGTGTTATAAAGAAAAATAGTGAAGGTAATTCATTGATAGATAACAATATGAAACAGTGAATGAGGCTATTGAGTTGGATTAGATATTTCCTATTTTACTTATTGAAAGTAATTTACAATTAGTAATTTTTTTTTTTTTTTGAGATCTCTTTTCATAAAGAAATTTCAAATAAAATATAAATTTCTTTATAAAACTAGAACTTTTTTCTAACATACTCAAATTCGAGCTATAAAGAATGCATTTAAAGGAATTTCCAAAATTAAGTTGTATTAAATGTAGCCATGCACTATTTAAACATAATGTGTTTAAAATATGTATTTTTTGAAGGTAAATGATAGAGTTATTATAACAAATTATGTTTTTAACAATTTTAATTATCAAAGGAAGGATATGACAAATAACATTCCATGATTTTGAAGAAGTATATGTCCAAAAATATTGTGATTATTTTAATGCCTTACCAAACACGAACTCCAAACAGTAAATACAACCTTTGAAAAATGCTTACTGGCATTGATGCTAAAAGGTATTACGATAATTGGCATTTCAGTTTGGTTGTATTATTAGTAGTATGCCCTATATTTGAAGAGAAGAACGAAATCTGCTAGTGTGTATTAATTAGTTCCTCTCCATCTAATTTTACTTTCTCGTTTATGTACGTATATTCGGGGTAATATACGTACGTAGTTTACAGAAAGTTATGTAATGCTGCGGAAAATCGATATCATCGGAAAGGAATGGAAAGGACGGAAAATCACATCATCGATAAGATTTTAACGGAAATACACGTTTTGGGGTCCATGGATACCTAAAAGTGTTTTTTTTCTCCTTTCCAAAATTTCCGTCCGTCTGGTGTAAGTTATGTGATTTTGTCTTATATTCAACGTCCAACATTTTTTCAGAATTTTTATCTGTGCAGTAAAAATCAATTGATCGATGATAGTATCCGCCTGTCTTAATCTCCCCCATTTTGAATTCGACCCCCAATCGAACGGGTTTTCGACGTTTCTCCTCATCCGTTGAGCGAAGAGCGAGATAGCCCCTTGTTTTGCTTCTGGACCTTAAATGTAGCTCGTCTCCCTCCAAAACCTCACGTAGGCCTTACAATTTTAACTGTTCGAACTAAATAAGTAGACACGCACTATTCTACAAGTCGCAATGAATGGAACACGGAACGCTCTTCGAAAGTTTTAGACGCTTCTATTAAAAGCATAACATGATCAAAATTCGGGAGTTGGGGACTAAATCGAGTAATAAAGCAAAGATTGGAAGGAATTCCAACGCGGTGGGCAAAATGTCTCTTAGGATACTCGAAAATAAATGCGTCATCGGCCACTCTATTAAAATGACGTATTGAGACCAACAAATATGTTGGTGGAATGTGTTACTCCTTGGCAGGCTAAGCCATCACATTGACTCATGCTAAATGACACGTTAGAGACGAACGTGATCAAGAATTTTATATTCATTTGGCGAGGCGCATTTTGTAGATTTTTTCGTCTCTCTTGTATTACGATAGACGGAACGAAAAAATCTGTTGACAGACACAGAGAAAACAAACAAATCAACAAAACAAATATATTTTTAAAATCGCAACTCGATACGTCCCATAGCAACTGAGCAATTAAAAGTAGTAAACTTCCATCTGTTGTTCCAGGCGTTGCCTTCCGGTGTCATGGAATGCTTTGGATTGTCTTCCTTATTTTTGGCCTGCCAAGAATATTGATACTTCTGCCAAAACCATAAGCTGAGGGCCCCAGAAAGTGTCGTCGAAGGAATGGAGCAAATTTCATTACCCTGCCAAAGTATCTTTTTACGCTACAGTTTAATGCAAATCCTGTCTTTGAAGTTTCACTTTCACCGCGCGTGACGTCCGTGCTTTGTCTTTTTTCGGAACCAGACGCGCAGTCTGTCCTTACACTCATAATTCAACCCTTTGAAATGGTAAGGTTTCAACAAACATTACAGTCGTTTGGAGTAAATTGAGTTTCATCTCTTCACCTTCAGCAGTGATTTTTATAGTAGGTTTTTGTCCATAGATTACAGCACAAGTATGTTTTAATTATAACAGTTTTAAGTCACGGAGAACCTAATCACCTAATCACATTAACAGCTCATTTTCTGCTCCACAGGGTCGCATTGTCAACATCGTCGAGATCGCGAAATTTCACGTCTTACTGATATCTACGTTATTTAATGTGAATGGTTGATTCGCATAAAGGCGGCTTCAGACATTCAGTATTCGGCGAGTAGCAAGCGATAGCTCGCCGAATCCTGAGTAGTGTGGATGAGTTGCTCGCTATTTGCTGAGTGACCAACATTCGGTGCTCTCCCTACCCACCACGTGTCGGTCTTTAGGACATACCGAAGGAAGCGAACATTCGCCGAGCACATCAGCTGTCCGTGGTTGGGCGAGCACAAGCTGCTCGGGGAATGCCGCCTTAACGTTACTACTAGGGGGCAGATTTTAATGAAATGTCTTTTTTTCTCTTTTCACTTTAGTATAGAAATTAATGTTACGACAAAAGTAAATGATTCATTTTATACATTTTTTTTTTTACATTTTTCGTCGATTTTGACATATGTTATTGTCTATTTATTTTTAATCCATTTTTTCGTTGCTTTCATGAATTTTAATATCATTTTAATGGTTCTTGCTTCAAATAATATTTACGAGGAGAAACAAATGTTCTCCACAGAATTCTAGAGGAACCTTTTCATTTTCTTGGTCCAAATGTTGTCAACGGTTGTGAGCACATAGTCTAAGGTTCCTGTAACGCCTAGACGACACTGTCGGTTCAGCTGATTTTGGGATACGTAAAGACAGAGATTTCCTAGTAAAGAAGACTCCAAACCCCTAAGTTTGAAAGCTGGGTTCACTTAAACGAATAGAAAAAGCCTCGATTACTTCAGGAACGTATCTAACAGCTTATTTATTCATCCCAACTGGTGTTGATAACATTGGTGATCATTCTTAGTGATGTTTTAGGTCATCAAAATACGCCCCTAGTAATAATCATGATCCCATATTTGGAGTTTGAGGAAAGATTATTTGGGTACAATATTGATGAATGCCTACATATTTAACAATAGTTACAGAATACTTCAACAACCAATTTGACTCTACAATTAAAGATGCATCGCTGGGAACTGTACTGGCCTAGGTTCTGGTGGAGATAGAAAACCAACATTTGGACTCTGAGTTTTTCAGAGTCACTTACATCATTAGAGCCAAAGAGAGCACGGAGAGTAGGTGTTAAGCTTCATGTTGCTTCGTTTTGACAGACATTCGGTAACATATCTAAAAACTTGAGTTACCTAATTAACTTGAGTTGATCTAATTTTTACGTAATTTTTCTTTTTCTTTACACTTTTTCTAAAACACTTAAAAGCATTTTATCTATCATTCTTAGCGATGTTTGAGGTGATCAAAATCCGCCGCCTAGAGATCACAAGGTTTTGCGTTGAATGCTTGGCGGAGGCGTGACTTACCCTCGTGCACCCACTTGACGGAGCGCTTCATGCGGTTCACGTACATGGACTGGCCCTTGCTCTGCTGGTTGCTGATGTCGCAGAGCGAGTTGGAGATGCGCCGCGCCAGCTCCACCTGGTCCTCCACCGTCGGGTGGTGCGGAGAGTAGAAGCTCGACGAGGAGTACATTTTCCCTGCGGGCAAGAGGTTCGGGATGTGGGACTCGGAGACGAAAAGGATCCCGCCGTCACGGTCTCGTCGAATCAGAGGCGTAGCGCAGTGCGGGCGGCAGGGGAGTCCCGCCCCGGGTGACGCTTTTAGTGGGCGGCAAAATTTCACAATAAATAATAAAACAATATCTTTTAAAAATTTGATTTCATATTTTTGTCGCACCTACGATTCGGACCGATTGAAATGAGCACGGAATCTTTCATTACATATTCTGTATAGGCTTCTTTAAATGAATGTATAATGATTATTATATTAAAACATATATACATGCATTTTTTAATTTGTAACCTGTACAGTAGCTAGTAATGATGATTGTTATTGCTGAAAAGTTCTTTATATTTACAGTATACTTTAGTCTCTTCAATTGAAATACCTATATAGGGGGCCGGCGAAATTTTCCTCCGACCCGGGCGGCTGACCGCCACGCTACGTCCCTGCATGAATCCCATTTTTACCGGCTGGGCAAAGGAAGTAGGGTTCGTTTTTTGACGTAGACATCGCGTGTTTCTATCCGCTCTCAAAAATTTTCAGTGTAGGAGTAATTTAAAAAATATTAAGTTTTCTTAAAAATAAATATAGTGGACAGTAAGAGTTCAACGCCAATTGATTTAATGTTTTGTTTTTAATTAGGAAACTTCGTTTAACAATCCCGAAATAAAAAAAAAGAAATAGCAAAGTTTGTACTTGAAGCGGAAATCGTTAAGACTCGATCGGAAATCGGTTTCGGTTGCAATACAACATGATTGAATGGTAGAGCGGGGCATATTATTTGCAGACACTTACTGTTCCTGGAAGGTGTGACTTCTCCCGAGTCCGTGGCGGGCGTGAACAGCTTCTCCAGGTCGATGGGCTTGGTGCGCGGGAACCCATCGCTTACGCTGGTCTCGTCCTGCGAAGCAACGGAACCTCGGGTTACAACTCGTGCGCTCGACTCCTCCGCTGAGACACACAAAGCTCTTTTACGCAGAACGTCTGCGCAGGGAAGTGTTGTCCATGAACTCACATGAAAGATTACTGCCTACGGACGTAACCGAATAAAGTATTAGTAATGATTGTATAAGTAATTAGTAACTGATTAAAGGATTATTTAATGAAGATGTATGTAAACGTATTTTCAAATAGATGTTGATTATTTTGTGATGGGATTTCTAAGGGGAAATTAACGCAAGAAATAATTTTTCGTTCGATAATTCAGCGTCCATTTGCGAAGTTACATCATCCAACGCACATTTGGATTTTAGTCTCATTATTCTCTCTCTCTCTCTCTCTCTCTCTCTCTCTCTCTCTCTCTCTCTCTCTCTCCACACGCACGCACGCACGTGTTTTCGAATTAGTAAAAAATATTCAGTTAATCGAACATGATAAAGGGAATATGTACTAAAATAAACATACCCAGATATTTTTAAATTTAATCTAACAAAATATCATGGTATGACCAAAAAGATCAACCAACAATGATAACTTTGATACCTAACAATGATAAATTTTATCCTTCACAGACATTTTTTAGGTGTAAAATGTGTAAAAGTTAGTGAAAGAAGATCTTTTAGAACATTTTATGCACCGGTTCGTAGACAGAATAGGCGCAAGATAACATTACTTCGAAAATGAAAGAAAAACAAACTCTCTGAATGTTTATTTAACGACTGCACGGCTAAAGCGGCTTCTGTGTTTTCGTCAGAGCGGACATACGTCACCGGTTGTTTAGTCTCCTCTTGTTTCCTTTTCCCACGTCTTAAAGAAATGGACGTTTATAAATTCACATCCTCTCAAACATTAACTACAATAGCCCCTCTCTTCGAAGACATTCTACATACCCAAATGTGTAACTGGGCATTTGCTAGCTATTCTTGGCTTGAAATGTTTCTCACGTTCACATGAATCGGTTTGAATGGGTAACATTATGAGCAAAGTGAATGTCAAGACCAGTTTGGGTGAGTTGTACATTCTCCGAACACTTAAGAAATTATACCAACAAACAAACAAAACAAGACCTTTTGAATCCCTTACTCATTTACTGATCTTTTACGTTAGTTCTGCATTAGACGCGTGGAAAGAGTACTATCAATTTATCAATTGACAACATTAAATATGTGGATACTGTTTTATAAAATTGCAAATCTTAAAAGTAATAAGCCAGATCGATTGAGTAATATCAGTTTTCGAGAGAATTGTCTGAATTGTCTAGTGTTGTTCACAGACAGACGTTTTGTCGTCATTCGATTTTTCGGTATCATGAATTCTGGCTACACCACGTATTAGTGGATTTGTCTCTAAATTTAGCAAGTGGATTTGTCAACTTTTTTGTTACCATAGCCCTGTAATAAGAGTTTATCTGCCAAAAATTCGCGGTTTT